>JAJGRW010004732.1:0-23753 GCA_025461045.1 Carex parvula | reverse complement strand
TTCTTATTTGTAGTATTGGTATATTTTTGTCAGATATTTATTTATTTCGTTGATTAGTTTCTTGTTTGTTTGATTTTGTTGTTATTTATTTATTTTGTTGATTTCATTATCTCAGAGTACACAAAAGAATTTCAAAGAAACCACATATCTAAAATATCTAAAATATTCCAAACGAACACATATCTAAAATATGATACGACCAAAATCAATTTAAACAACATTCGAAACTAAATAAATAACCCTTAACAAATTACAATTTCGTATTTTTAAAATAAAAATAATGGGTCCGCTCCGGCATATAGTGGACCCATATGGGGGTCCGCTCCGGCATTCTGCGGTCTCCCTTATATGGGTCTGCTCCGGCATTCTGCGGCCGTGCTAGTATTAAAATTGTCCGGAAACGATGGTTATTTGATTTATTATTTTTTTGAAAATGGTATTAATAACAATTTCGGGATTAAATCATAATACACAAATGCTATAAAAGGCATTTTTGCATATATGCTCGTGTATTATTTGGAACACCATTTTGATTCCGAGCCGGAAAATATACGAGCATGTAAATAATAATAATGTGAGTTCAAATCTGCTGTTATTACGAAAGAATCAGAGGTGGGCCTAGTAATTGTCTCCCCTTGAATTAGAATAATTCTCTTGAATTGTAATTAGTAATTAGAATTAAAAGTTAGAACACTTTTTGTTATCTACCATTCAATTACTATTTAAATTCAATTCGTTATTTTTTTTTCGATAAAATTCTAAATCTATTCCTAAAAAGATAACAATAATCCGTTATCCCTCTCTCATCTACTATTCCTCTCTCATCTCTCCTCAAAAGAGAGAGGACAGAAGGGATAATATGATGGTGTTATTCTCTCACACTAATAGCAGATACTAATTCTGATAATGTAGACACTACATTTTTATGTTTTGGTGATTATGTATCTTATAATAATTTCATATTGATAAAAATCATAAATAGATGCGCACATATATTCCGATATACGATACTTGTTTTCGTGGACTTTCGCTTTACTGTATATTTTTGCGCATTTAATTTATCTTTTTTAAATACTGCAAAATTATTATGAGCATATATTTAATAACCTATTATCATCTGTGCGATTTTATAATCAAATATGTGGCCTCAATCGATCACAATCAATAAATTATAGATGTACAAAACATACTACACATGTTTTCCCAGCAAAATTTTGTGCAAAATATTCAGCAAAAAACAATTACAAACATTCACATTAGTATTTAATAATTATTTTTCAAATTTAATCAAATTATAACATGAGGAAGGTTCAAATGCCTTTATTTTTTGTGCCTCCGTCATATTGTTTTATGCAATATTCTAATTACGCTGTTTGACTAATTTGCAAAATATACAATAATTGAATTTAACGATTTCATTGTATGAGTGAGTTTGTCGTTCAAGACATTATATTGTAAAATTAGTTTGAAGAACAAAGAAAATCAACAAGACTTTACGAATATTAAATTAAAATTGTAATATCAAATAAAGAAGTAAAGTAAATTTGAGATTGTTGATTTCTGGAACTATTTGTTCGGTACGGAAGCAAACCGTTCGGTACGAAATGTATTGAATGATACCAAGCGATAGAGAAGCGTTTCAGTACGGAATAATTATTTCGGTTGGCAATCGTTCAGAACGAAATGTTCCTACCATCCAGAGACTCCCCATATTGTCACCGTTCCGAACGGATGCTAACCGTACTGTACGCTATTCAAGTTACACAGAATTGGGATGAAATGTACTATTCGTTCTCTACGGACGTAAACGTACTGAACGATTAGTATATAATTCAAAAAGGCGAAAACCCTAATTTCAATTACATTTGAATTACCCGTTCGAACGGAAGATCACCGTACTGAACAAATCGGTTCAAAAACCTAGATCTGAAGCTCCCTCTATAAATAGAGTTAATACTCTAACTTCAGATTTAAGTTATCCGCTTCTAAATTTCAAAAAGCACTTATTCTATGTTCTTGATAGCTTCCACCTTTGAGAGAGCTAAAACTTCAATACTCTTTTGATAATCTCAAATCTACTTGACTAATCTACTTCAAGATTTAGTTTAAGTGTTGGTTCGTTGTTCTATAGTGTGGAGATCTACTTTAGTGCTCCCTTCGAATAGCCGCGTGATTTTCTACTTGTAGGGTATTAAGGGCTCACTGGCTCGAGCGTTTTCGCTTACATATATTCATAGTTGTGTGACAATCCTCTGCGTAGGACTCTCCAACTCGAGCTTCTAGGCTCAACCTTGTACACGAGTTATTCGTGACTTCCCACATGTGTTGGGCTCACGTGTCACGAGTTGTATCATTTCTTTCATTGGGTAATAGGAAAGGCGCGCCAACGAGATTGCGTTGTCCCAGAGACGTAGACATTTTAAGTCGAACTCCGTTAACATCCTGCGTGTCAATATCTCTTACTCTATTTATTTACTTTACATTGTTGAAATTGCAGTTGTTTGTTTATTTTACCTAACATCACGAAAAACGTCTAAGGTTCTTTAAGTCACCATATTCACCCTCTCTAGGTGCCGTTATGGACAACACGTCATGCCTTCATTTTTAAAAACTTTAATAACTCAAAATTTAAAACTTGTAAGTCAAAATAAAACAATTGGATAAGATCTACATCATTTTATCTATGCACGTGCAAAAAAATTATAACATTTTAACTTTGTTTTGGTTGTCATCAAGAACTTGTAAAAATATATTTAATACGAATAATCACTAGATGTTGATTTTTCAACTTAATGATTCACATGAAAGCAAAATCAAAATGTGATATTTTTTATGAACACGTAGATAAAATAACATAAATCATATTTAACGGTTTTATTTTGAAATTTATATTTTAATATTGAGTTATTAACAGTTTAAAAATAAAGACATAACAGAGACAAAAGAAAAATAGAGGTATTTAAACTCTCCACTTATAACATAAAGGCGCTCCAAATAATATGCGCATTCGAGAGCGAAAATATCGTGGAGATTGATAGCAATCCTTGCAGTACAAAGAATCTTGACTCGTGTTGACTCCATTGACCAACCAAATCACCACCGCCACGTGGTGAAATCTATTCTTCCAATAAGAGATTCCTTGCCTCTTCGTGCTCTCAAAAGGAACTGCGGCTTAGGATGTTCACCGGTCGGTTCGGATCAAACCGAATCTTTTGTGCTGAATCGCAGTTTGAATTGAATTTTAAAAACTCAACTAAAATGACCGAATTAAAATTTCAAACCGATCTAAAACTGAACTGATTAAACCGATTTAAACTTCAGTTTATTCGGTTGAACCGAATACAAACATTTCAAGTTACAAATAAATATTTCAAAACCGTTTGATTTGGTTCAAACCGAATTGGATAACATTTTTGATAACCACACAAGCCGATTTTTGATAAACCGATCTATTATAAACCACACAAAATAAACCGATCCATTTTTTATTAAAACGGTTGGTTTGATTCAAACCGATTTGGAGATTCTAAAATCGAACCGAACCATTTAAACCGAACTTCTTCAAAAACTAAACCAAACCAAACCATTTAAACCGAACAACCGATATAATTAAATCAAAATTTACCGGTTCAGTTTAAAACCAAATAAACCGATCCATTTGAACACCACTAGCTGCGGCCTATTTTTGACACTTTACTCTGTACAGAATAGATACAACACATTCTCTATCTACAAATTTCTTTTCTCTTGGATTATTTTATACTGTTTTACTAATCCTCTGTGATTCAAACTAAAAGTAAAATCGAACATAATATGTTGGGGTTTGGTCTGTGATTCAAACGAAGAAATGTAAATTTACATTTTTATCGGGTAATCTAAAATTCAGCTTGTGCAGAAAATGTAATTGAACTTGTAATTAAAAAAAAAAAAATTTATTACCTTGGATCTTTTGCAGTGCGTGCTATGCTGAGAATCTGAGCCATTAATTCATGGGAGGTGATATTGTGCCGAAATTTTTATTAATAGCAAAAAAAAAAAAAAAAAATATTGAGAATGAAGAAGAGTTGCTGAAGTTCGACAAATAACAAAAACGTGATAGTCTATAGCGTCTATGGGACATTATAGATCATCACGACCAGCTTAGTCAAAAGATTATTTCTTAACTAAACAGCGAAAAAACAAACAAAAATAATAATAAAATTATGGACTTCATAGTCCATCACGGCCAGAAATTTGGATACAGTAATTAAATAGCAGACAGCCGCTGGTAACGCAACAGGGATATGTGTGTGCGCGTGATTGTTTTTAAAAAGATTGAATAGCGGACTTCATAGTCCATCTCTGTTTTTAAACCCAAGAGGAATATTGGTAAATCCAAAATAATGTTTACTCTGGACTACAGTAATTGAATAGCGGACTTCATAGTCCATCTCTGTTTTTAAAATAAAAAGATATTTGTTTTAACCCTGGACGCAAGTACCGCATGGAACTCCAAATTTGTACTCCAGAATAAAAATAAAATATTTGGCTGTGATGGACCATGAAGTCTAGAATTTTATTAATTTTTTTTCAGCTCTCTGGCTGTGATGGACTATGAAGTCCAGAGTTTTATTATTTTTTGGTTTTTTCGTTGTTTAGTTAAGGGATAATCTTGCTAAGCTATATGTGATGGTCTATAATGTCCCTGAACGTTATAGACTATCACGTTTTTGTTATTTGTCAAATTTCAGCAAAACTCTTCTTCATTCTCGATATTTTATTATTTTTTTTGCTATTAATAAAAATTTCGGGATATTGTGCTGTCTAGCAGATCAAAGGCCCAGATTTGAACACTGAATTTTTATCTCTCCACTAACCATGGGGAACGTGCAAGCTGTCTATCTGCACGTGCTGACTGTGCGGTGCACACCTCAACCATGAGCCCAGCTCAGTCTAGTGGGATCCACCTGCCACGTCTGATAAACATGTGACTCCTGTTCATGCAATTTCGTTTACGCGGATACTCTGCTTCTGCTCATGGTGTGGCACTTCATGCGGCTTCCTTGTTTGGAAGCATATTTGGATTGAACTTATAGAATTATAAGTCATTAATTTTATAACATCAGTTTCTGATAGTTGTGAATTCATGATGCTTATCTATTTTAAAAACAGTTTATTTATTTAAAGTTACCTCTAGTTTTTATAATGAATTATAATAGGAATTCAAAATTAATATCTATATCTAGAATTTAATCGTGTTAGATGGAAATCATGTTTTTCCATTTTCTATTTGAAAACAAAAAATATATCTCCTATACAAGGTTTTTGCAATGTTACTTCAATCTAAAGCTAGCTAGAAGAAATAACTATTTAACTTTATTAATTAGAATAAAGTTACATCATTTGAAACATACATAAATAATAGTTTTCTTTTTATAACTAACATATGTTTTAGAATCTCTCACCATAAGCAAAGTCATCAATTTACTCTTTTCCTTTCAAAAAGTAGGTTGCTCTCATCCCTACTAAAATTTACTTGTGCTTATACAAAGTAATCAAATTTAATGACATAATTTGAAAGAAAACAATTTACTTAGTTCTTAGATATAGAAGATATACATTGCTATTCATCCAATAAGTTCTCCAAATATATTTGAATAAGAGTTTATTGATCACCTAATTTTTTTATTATAAAAATTTAAAATTTGAATCAAAATAGTTAAATGATAAGTTCCTATATTAACTTCTAAGAGGAATTGATTCTGGTTAGCATAATACGGTGAGAAGCCTTTTCCATCATACAAAAAAAAGAAATATTGACTTACACTCGAATTATAAATGTAAAGTAGATCCTAAATGAATCTAATCATCAACATAAAGCAGAGAGAAATGAATGAATTTCAAGCTGATTTTCAGTCTTATGAAAGTAAATCAATGACCTAAATCACTAGTATATTATAGCACCTCATGACAAATCAGTTTTGCAAAATCATTATGTAAATATAAAAATCATAATGAATTCAGCTTTAATCAAATATCATCTCCAAATAATATTCATATAATTTTTCTTTCAAAAAAGTTTCATATAATTTCAAAATATTTTCCTATCCAGAAGAACCGCATGAAAAGAAAACAAACAATTCTCTCATAGATGATCCCCAGTTCCATTGACACTATGAAGACATTTCCTTTTAACCTCTCCTTATATGGGCCCACTTGAATACCGCAGAAAGACACACATGATACCTGTGTCGACAGCTCAACCAAAGCCCAAATCTACATTTACAAAACAAAAATCGACAGCTAAAGGCCCAAATCTTGTACTGACCTACACACACACACTCTCTCTCTCTATATAATATCTAGTACCCTTGTTTCTTCTCTCATTCACCAAAATAAACCCTAAACTCACAGTTCGGATAAAAACATCTCTCTGCCTCATACTCTTCTACGTTCTTATTTTCAGGTCCTAATGATTATCAATAAGAATGGCAAGACAGCTCTCGTGGTTATGCACGAAAAGATTTCGATATTAACATTTAGCTTTTATCAAAGAAGGCGCAATGAAGGAGATGATGACGACGATGACGACAATGATGTAGCTCCTGCAGCTTAAGGATGCGGCAAAATAATATATACATCTTCAAGTTGAAGTACTATGAGGTTATAGTGATCTTGTAATTTATGTGTATGTACCGACATTATGTTGCGATTCGGTACTTAAGAGGAGGTGATATATATAGTATATAAAATGAAAAGGTGAAGAGAAATAAGGTGCTTCATGGCAGTCATATTTTATTTGTAGTATGGCTAATGTAGTATATTTTATTTTACTACTAATTTATATATAGAGACCATGTTAATGAAGTCTACATGCATATGGCAATATATTGAAAAATTACTAAGCACCTAACATATTGTTGGCACATCAGAAACCGACTCCATAGGCAATAATCAATCCAATCAATTGATATCTTTATTATTACACAAGATAGCAACAAAATACACTCATCAATTTAAAGAAATAACCATGTTGATGAGGTCCTATATATGAGGTATCCTTCCTAGACTAGGTTAGGTTTACAATTTGAGGCAGTGAAGTTCAGATGTCAGTGATTTCTGCATTACCAGGGTCACTACTGCACTATTCTATTACTATAATTTTTTTAATGAAGAAAACTAATATTAATTTAAAGTAACATGAGCATACTATCACTGCCTTTTTTTTTTTTTTTTTTGAGTTTATTCTATACACATGTAATTCTGTATTCTTTTCTGGTAAAATGCACTCATCAATACTAGTTATTTTTAATTCTGAATGTTTGCTTGTAGCTCCTATGAAAAATATATATAGAATCTAGAAAAGCCACCTGTTTTTTTTTCTCCTTTTCTCTAATATATAACAGACACAAGATGGAAATTATCAAAAGATGGTCCTTTTTTTTTTAAATCTTGGCAGATGCTGCCAGGAGGATGCTGCCAGGAGGTTAATTATCCTTTTATGGTCGTTAATTGAAGTTGTTGACTCCATAAAATGAAAAGATCAATGTCTGGAACTGTATATTTCGCACTCTAAAGGTCATGAAAAAGATGAACAGTACGAAGATCACTGACAAGAAAATGTTTCAACTATTAATGCCTTTGCGATACCGATGTACACATCCAATCTCGATCCACATGTGGCGATACTGTTTGCACGATCCTAAAATATTAGTGTCAGTTTTTAATTTAACCGATCCTGATGAGGCGATACTGTTTGCACATTTTCTACTGGTGACAATCTTCAATTCTTGGTACATATCACATGCATATGAGTTCAGTGCCAGACTAATTCTCCTGTTGTGTGCTGGACTGTAGGTATTAGCACTTCATTGCATCTTTAGGCTGTGCTTGAGAAAGCTTTATTAAAGAAAAGGAAGAGGAGGAGGAAAGGGAGGCGTGAGCATGACGTACCGCAGCTGACTGACACTGGTTACTTGCTCCAGAACTGAAAATTTTGAGGGGCAACACAAGGGAGCGGATGAGAGTGGAGGTGAGTTGCTTGTATAAATTTAGCGATATTGTTCTCCTCTAATTCGAGATATAGAGAACGTGAACTCTTCCACATATCTCCTCTCTTTCCTTTCCATGTCTTTCCCTTCCGCAAACACAGAGCCTTAAAAATTGCATTAGATGACAATATTATATAATATTACTGCCAGTATAAAAACTATATCCATAGTCGCTTCAGCGTGTGAGTTCTCCGATCCTAAACTTGATAGGTAGTTGTAATTTTTATTAACAAAAGTTCTTTAATTACATGCCTTAATTCTCTTTTTGAGTTCTTGATCTTTCTTTCTCTAATTTAATAAGGAATTGAGAGAGATTCAGATTTTCTTTGTACATTGGGGATTTAATTCTTAAATAAATCAAGGCTTTTAATATTGTCTTATTTGATAAATTATTATTTCAACTCATCAATAAAATGAACAATACTTCTTAAGTTCTAAACATCAAATATACATATTCTATAACAGGGTCGAACGTAGGATTTCTGTCAGAGCCGGAGGGACAGAAATCGGGTTCAAACCCATTAACTAATCGAGTACTATAAAAAACAATCAACATAATAAAAAATAACAATATCTTTTACATATTAAAAAACGACAAAGTTGGTCCGGACCCATAAACTTTTATAAAATTATATAAAAACAACAAAATTTCTTATTAATAGTACTTTTTAACTAGCCTTGTGGACTTTCTAGTTTTCTCATCCAACAAAACTTTAGTTTTCTAAAATCGGTTCTTGTACCTTCAGCAAAATATTTGCAACTTCGAGAACGAGATTGTTTAAATTTATATGATTCCAAACTTCTTTTGTTCTGTAATTGGGTTCCCTTGTGTTTATATACATGCATGATCAAGAATAAATAAACTGCATGTTGCAGTTCGTAGCTTATCATTGGCCTTAATAATTACATGGCATTTAATTTGTTAATTATATATACTTTTTTATATAAAAAAGGTACAAACAGTAACACGCTTATTTAAATTTAAGAAGAATTAAATCAGTCGCTCCATCTTAATTCTTTTATTTTTATATCATGTTTGACAGTTTAAGTCATCTCTTAATAATCCCTCTGGATGAGTAAGATGTGTGTAAATGAATATTTGTTTATGACAGTGAGCTAGCTCTACAAGAAAGAATAAGTTTGGAGTGAGTTAATCTGTCTGAAGAGGTACGTGCAATAACTTATTTTGAATTAACTTAAATTTTACTCTATCTTACAAGTAAAACTAGGGTGTTCTTAAGTTCACTAAGCTCTTTTGTGAATTAACTTCAGAACATATCGAATTGCCTTTAAATGACGAATCCAAACCGTTGGACCCGTCTACCTAATGAGTAATGCGTCTACATATGAAAATTTTAAAATTTTGAATTAATTTAGTATAAAGTCAAACAATCAAAATTAGAAAGTTAATAAATTAATTTTACGCATTCATCTTTGAGTGAGGCTACGGTACTATGCATAGCCCAGTTGGGTCCGTGCTACGGCTCAATATTTGAGTTTTCAAAATCCTAATGGTCAATCCGAACCGTACAACATGATTATAAAATGAATATGTACTTGCAAACCAAATTTTACATTTTTTTGAATTTTTTTACTATTTTTTAGATAGGTAGAAAATCACTTGATCTGAAAATTCTGGACCATCCAAAAACAGTGATTTTCTACCTATCTAAAACAATAGTAAAAAAAATCAAAAAAATGTAAAATTTGGTTTGCAAATATATATTCATTTTATAATCATGTTGAACGGTTTGGATCGACCGTTAGGATTTTGAAAACTCAAATATTGAGTCGTAGCACAGACCCAATCCGTGCTATGCATAGTACCATAGCCTCACTCTTCATCTTTTAACCATTTTTGAACACTTGATTCTATGCGAAATTAATTCGAAAATTTTAAAAAATTGTATGTAGATGCATCAGTCATAAGGTTGATGAGTTCCAACGGAATATTCGTCGTCTGGGAGTCAATTGACTCCCATTATTTACAAAAAAATATTTATATATGATTTTCTATATAATTTAGAGTAAAATATAATGATCCTGTAACATTAATTGACGTCCATTCTATGTAGAAATTTTTTATATAATTAATCCCCATATGTGTTTGACCCTATGTTTTGAAAATTTGGCTCCGCCCCTAGAGTTAAGTTATTCCACCTCTTAATCCACAATCAAACATAGATGACCTAGCTATTACAATACTTAATCACAACTCGGTGAAACCACCCTGGCATATTAATTTAAATTTAGCCATACCAACAAAATTAAAACACCATACAAAGTTGTCAAGAACTATATATACACCATTATCCATTATGCATTTTTATCCACAACATCAGTGAAACAAGTAAAGCTTCCTCAAGCCAGCACAACAACATCCTATTAGCTTTTCATGTCAGCGGAGCAACTTTGCCACTTCATCATCTTCCACTTTATCAACCATCAGTTCCAAATCCTGCAGTGCCACAGCCCGATTTTTTTATTAATCGAAAAAAAATATTGCAATGGGGAACGGTTTGATGAAATTTCGGTATATAAGTATGACGGGACAGTTTATTCCGTCCCACAAACTCATATACTACAACACCAAAATAACAACCTGACTTCGAGTGCGCAAAAATCCAAAATCCTTCTTATTTGTAGGAAAGAATAAATTGTCCCGTCCTACCTATATATTAAATTTCCGTCAAACCATTCCCCATTTACGATATTTTTTTTTAATTTTCGATTAATAAAAAAATCGGGTGCCACAGCACACAACAATGTTTGCCAAAGCAAACATAATCAACAAATCCATGTATTGGTTGGAGACATGATAAATGCAGCTAAAAGTTTCACGTGTTTGGGTTGTTATTTTCTTTATGGGCCGTGAGCCTAATGTATTTGCTCGTGTTGTTGTTGAGGTGCATGGGCCTCTATTTTAGCATAGCGAATAATCAACTATTTTGAAGAGAATGAAACTGATTTATTTTTAAGTTTTTTTTTTTTTTTTGACAAAAATTGATATATCTTACCGATTTCATATAAGGAAATCAGAATGTTCATTACAAAGTACCAAACTGCTGGTACTAGGAATGAAACTGATTTAATTAATACAGAATGGTAACCCGTCCGTTGCGGTGTTTTTTATTTTATTTTTATAGAACCTTTATAGAATATTATTTTTGTTAAGATTATTTTTCATTGAATTCTCAATCAGCCCACAAATAAGTTTTCATCTCGGTCTTAAAAAAATCGAACTTTTATAGTGTCTCATTCCAATCACACCTTTGATTATTTTTCATTAATTATTGTTCATGTTTTTTTAGATAAAAATGAAGATCTAGTCTTTTAAATTTTAATTATTGTTCATTTAAAATTTTTATTCAAGTTTCAAATCGTCGACCTGAAGTGTTATACTGTTACCCTTTGACGAGAATTATTTTAAGAATTTGCTAACCCTCTTCACAAAAACTATACCATCCCGACTCATGACTCATACTATTTTCTGGGTAGAACTAGGGTGATCTTAAGTTCACCAAGCCTCTTGGTGAACTCAAGTCTAAAATTTATCGGATCGGCTTCAAACGACAAATCCGAACCGTTGAAACCCGCCCACCTTACGAGTGATGCATATACATGTAGAAATTTTATACTTTCGAATTAATTTAGGATAAAGTCAAGCGGTCAAAATTAGAAGGTTAATAAATTAATTTTAATGCATTCATTTTTTGACATTTTTTGACCACTTGACTCTATGCAAAATTAATTTCAAAATTTAAAATTTTTACATGTAAACGCATCACTTATAAGATAGACGGGTTTCAACAGTTCAGATTCGTCGTTTGAAACCGATCCGATGAGTTTAGACTTGAGTTCACCAGGGGCTTGGTGAACTCAAGAGCACCCTAGTTCTACCCCTATTTTCTTTGAAAAGAAGAGAGAAAATTGAGTCTTAATTAATCGTCCATGTATTATTCTGGAAACGATGCTGACACACCCTTTCCCTCATCTCCGGTTATCTTTTGAACACGTTGAATTCTGTAAATACTGAGAAAAGGCGGGGATCATTTGCAAAAAGGCAAAATCAATACGAACAACAAATCCATCGAACTTATTCAAGTCCCGGTGTGTCTTAATTCAGGCCAGGTTTTTCTCTCTGCCATCACTGCCATGGCATTGCAAGTGATTGGTACCGGGTTGCCCCTCCTCCGGTACAGGAGAGACCTCAGACCGCGAGCTGTTGCTTCTTCGTCTCAATCTAGCATCACAACTAGGGAAGAAGAAAAGGTGAAGCTTGGTGGGTCGGATGTGAAGGTTTCTAAGCTCGGTGTTGGCGCGTGGTCATGGGGAGATACCACATATTGGAATGATTTCCAGTGGGATGGTAATTGAACCCTTTGTGGGGATTTTGAACAAGCACCCTGCTTTCAAGAAGGAATTTGTTTGAATATACAAACTTTAAAACTTATCTCCTGCAATTCAAAGCCTTTGCTGATTACTTGTTATGCATCTTGTTTGAATGCATTAGATAGGAAACTGAAGGCTGCAAAAGGAGCTTTTGATACGAGCCTTGATCTGGGTATAAATTTCATTGATACAGCTGAAGTCTATGGTGCAGGGGTAACTTCTAAGTTCTTTTTTTGTTATCTATGCTTCAAATTTACCTGCATCTGTCTTAGTATAATTTATTTCCCTCTGATTTTGTAGATATCTGGTGCTATTAATTCTGAAACTCTTCTTGGGAGGTACTAAATTATGAACCACATGTTTTTTAAATTAACAATTATTATCAACCAGATCAAATTAACATTTATAGCGTCAATTCTTGGCGTAAATTCCAACTGAGGATTATTAACACTTATTTCGTATAATTGAGACAAGCTATATTTAAGTGAGCTGAGTAGAGTTGATAACTGATGGTCAGAATTGTGGCTACAATGAGCTAAACTTTGACTGGCATAATCAAGCAACAAATCAATTAATTTGAGGATTAATTAAAGGTTTATCAAGGAGAGACAACAAGCAAAGGGATCATGCGAGGTATCAGTTGCAACTAAATTTGCTGCACTTCCATGGAGGTTTGGCCGTGGAAGTGTACTTTCCGCACTTAAGGATTCCCTCTCTCGCCTTGGCCTGTCCTCTATTGATCTCTACCAGCTCCACTGGTACTCTTCATTTTTTATTGACCTATTACTCATACAATTTATGTGTTTCTTGTAATATTTCCTTTGCAAATTGTTTTTTTTTTCTAATTAATTGACATTTTTTATTTTCTTATTTTCTAGGCCGGGATTATGGGGAAATGAAGGTAATTTTTCTTACCTTAAAATGATAATCTACAATTTCAGCTAGTAGTACCCAAAAGCATAATATTCAAATTGCCTTAAGATCTTTTGTATTTTAGGATACATTGATGGCCTTGGAGATGCAGTTGAACAGGGGCTCGTAAAGGCTGTTGGTGTCTCAAATTATAGTGGTACTTTCCAATTTTTTTTTTTTTTGAGTTTTGAATTTTACTTTTGGCAATGTTTATAACCTGAAATTTTTCAAAATGTCCATTTAATTACGTAAATTCACAAAAAGAGTCCAGGTCTTCTGAAGTAAACATCAGTATGCTTATTTTTTTATGTTATCTCAACTTCATTGGTAATATAACTTCATGTTGAACCTGCATTCCTCGAACACTTGAGTCAGTTTTGGTTAGTTTTATTCCAGTTTGGGCTTACTGAGAAAAAAATAACTTCGTAAGGGTGATTGTCAATGTTTAATTTACTATGTCTATGCCATCAGATTAAGATATTTGTTTGGTTTTCATGCATCGATATATAAAGGTTGTGGAGCTGCAAATATGACAAATAGTTTGGCCCTTTGTTTTGCAAATACGAGTAGAAATGAGGCCTTACGAAAATTCATAAACTAAAGGGTAAAAAGAAGTATGCTTCCTGCATTGTCAATTTATTTTTCTAACTCATTTTGTTGCATAAATGCTTGATCAATGCAACCATAGAAAAGCGCCTAAGGAATGCTTATGCACAACTGAAGAAGCGTGGAATTCCACTTGCATCAAATCAAGTGAATTACAGTTTAATTTACCGCAATCCAGAGGAGAATGGTGTTAAATCGGCATGTGATGAACTCGGCATAACTGTGATTGCTTACTCCCCTATTGCCCAAGGTAAGCCATCTTCTCTACATATAACCTTAATGAATAACATGATAAATAAAAATAAATTATAAAGAAGGTTGAGGTGCACAATGAGACCTAAATACCACAACCATTTCTCCCAAATTTCCCTGAACAAAAATACCAGTTGGAGTCTCATCATCTTGTTTCGTACCATTTATGTCCTGAGGAGAGGAGGAAAAAAGACACTTAAGTGTATAATAACTTGATTCAAGTCGTGTTTGAGAGAGATTTTTTTTGTCAATAACAACTTATGCAAAATTAGCATTAACTATCAACCAAAATTGAACTAAATGGAATGTCCTGAAACCAAAAGGGTAACTATGGAACTTCAGGACTAAAATACCAGGTGATACTTACGGAATTATTTGTGTTGTTTGCTCGAAGGGAACATTAAAAAGCATCCAAAAAGGAAGTTTTTTAGATTATATGGGTTTCTTTTTAACTGGGATCTAATTCCAGGTGTATTGACGGGAAAATACACGCCAGAAAATCCACCAACTGGCCCGAGAGGTCGTATCTACACACCAGAACTTCTCACTAAGGTAATATCAACATTTATTCAAACTATACAGTTTTTCCGATTAAATAGCTAATTAGTATGACACTGCCTCCAATATACGCACATCAGCCCCTAACTCCTTTTTATGATAAGAGTTAGGGGCTAATATGCATATTAACCCCTAACTGAAACCGGACTTCATATGCATAGTCATTTTTTCACAACCACAGATTCACCAAAAAAGGCATGGACTTGAGTGATTCAAAAGGTAAATTGTTGACTGCAGAAAGTGCATGCACTTTAAATGCTGAACTATTTAAACAGGAAAATTAGACCCATTCAAAATTTATGCTGGCCTTTTGTACTTAAAAGTGTACCTCATAAATTAACTGTGTAGACCCTATCAGTGTTGGTTGTATGATTGCTTATAATTGGTGATTGCAATAATCAAATTAAACACCAAAGAACTTTGCTCAAACTGGGGAACATTGAACTATACACTATAATATTACCTTTGTGTGTGCTCACTTGGGTTGGAAAAGAGTGAAATAGAGTGCAATTAAGTGGAAAAGAGTAGAATAGGTGGCTGACATGTTTGAAATTGAGTGGAATAGAGTATAATGATGATGGAATAGAAAAGTTTGCAATTAGACCTCCTGCCCCATCGTGCAATTAGACCCCTCCTTATTTCAAACGGATGGAACAAGATATTCCACCAGAGGGGAGGAGGGATGCAATATCTTATTCTAAAGATATGCTGGGCTGGAATAAGAGATATTCACCAGCCTTGGAATCAGATCTATTCCATTTTACCAAATGCGAGTGGGATAAAGTGGAAACAGTCTCTATTGTCTATTTCCAACTTTATTGTCTTGGAACACTTTTTTTTTTTTTTGAAATATTTGACAGTGGCTGTCAAATTGTTGTCTTGGAACACTTACTTTTAAGTTTGCAATGCTTGCTTTATAAAGTTCAAGCCTTTTTCCTGATACCTTTTGATCTGTGACAGATGCAACCTCTACTAAAACGAATTAAGGAGATTGGAGGAAGTTACAATAAAACCAATACTCAGGTCTATTTCTTTTCTTATTCATTATGTTGAAATGCCAAATATTCAGTTTCTAGTTGTTTGTTATAATTTAAGGGGTAATTTCACCGGAGGTCACTGAACTTTGTCCTTTGTCACAAATTGGTCACTTCATTTGTTCCAATCAAGTCATTATATAACTTTTCCATCCAAAAAATTAATAAAATATAACTTTCCTGTTAGTATATTTGGACAGAATGACCATATTCTATTGGTATTTTGGACGAATGAGCATACTTCGTTAGTATTGTGGATGTAATGACTAATGAGCATATTCTATTAATACTTTGGACGGAAAAGTTATAGGGTGATTTGATTGGAACAAATGAAAAGTTCAGTGGCTACAAAGAGACAATCAAGTTTGAGTGACCAATTTATGACAAAGGACAAAGTTTAGTGACCTCTAGTGAAATTTACCCTAATTTAAGGTATTGCCTGAAAGCAAATGATTTTTTCGGCTGCCGAACATTTAAATTTGATGTAGATAATTCCTTTCTGTTTTTTTTTTCCCTTGTTCCAGTTTTTATTTACACCTCTTCCTCTTTAAGGAGATTTGCCCATTATAACCTTTGTTAAGCCCCAATTTAGTCCAATTAAAAACAATATTCAAATTCGCAACTGACAAAAAATATTAAAATCTGATCTCAAACTCTAGTTTGTGAAGCAATTATTCCATGAAGTCTCAGATATAAGCCCCATTTTACAATGATGCAATAACTTGTACAAAAACTTGCAATGATGGATCTTATACCAAACAATTCATGAAATTAAAAAAAAAAAAACACAAAAGAGAGGTCAGAAAGTTGTCGGGATCACTACATGTTCTTAACTAATTTGTTTTAAATCCAGGTAGTATTGAATTGGCTGATTTGCCAAGGGAATGTTATACCAATACCTGGTGCAAAGAATGCGGAACAGGCGTCAGAATTTGCCGGTGCAGTAGGCTGGAGCCTCACCGACACAGAAGTTGAGGAGTTACGTTCTCTGGCATCAGAAATAGGATCTCTGGTTGGATTTCCAGTTGAAAGGTTATAAAATGTAAATCTACTTTCATGCTTATTTTGTTTTCTTGTACTGTAAAAAATGAACATAATTACAAGCATTAAATAGGCAGTAGTGAAGTAAATTTGTATATCCTGTTATTGCGGATTAAAAAACACAGAGAAAATAATTCCATGACACACAACTAACCAAATTTACAATGAAATCAAGAGCTTTGCCTCTTTTTGTCGTTCTCTTTTGTTGTGTTTGAGTATAGTCTCATATGAATTAAGTCATTTCATTTGCTCTAAAATAATGGACTTAAAAGTGGAAATGAAAGTTTGAGTCCAGGTTTTTTGCTGATCTGTCTAGAAACCTTAGCTCTCTCTCCATCAGTCAAAAATATTATTTTTTCCCTTTTTTCTTAAAGTAGGTCAAGTAACAATATACATTAGTTCGTCGCCGTCTCTGTGATTTGTTACTATCTGTTAATTGATCTATCAAGGACTATCGTTCTAAAATCTTTTTCTTAGTTTAATAAAAATTTGAAGTGAGTACATTAAATCTACTTACCTAAAAATATATTGTAACATGGATTATATTGGTTAAACAATAACAAAGAAAACAAATAGGCGTGGCTAAAGTTCACAATAATGTTATGATAGCATAATTGAGGAATCATATAATCATTGACCAATCACAGTGGACCAGTACATCTGATAGGAGTAATCCTGTCAAAAAAACTGTTAGAGCTTATTCAGAAAAGACATTCCAGCTCAAATGGGTGAGCATCACAAGCTGAACATAAGCTTAAAGAAAATTTCTCTTGTACTTCTAGGCCACTTTAATATTATGTTTATTAAATGTCTAATCTACACGGATTCATTTGACAAATTAGGATACTATGTTAGAATAATATTATTCTGACATGAATTAGAATAATATTATTTTTGTACTATTCGGAAGAGGAAAAATTAATTTAGTTGGACCAGTGAAATTATACATTGGATAATAATAATAATAACAACAACAATAATAATATTATAATAATGATGATGAGAACCTTGATAATAGTCGTTCTCAGAAATTTCCCAGCTCTAACTATAGTCAGTCCCTTTTAGAAAGTCGCCAGTGAATTTACAGTTGGCGTATGCAAGTATTGATTCATATACGTGCAAGTGTTGATATATAACATATTAAGTATTTATACTTAATACAAAGTCTTTCTAAATACTGAATATATCAATTCTTTATGAAGATTATACACAACTGATGCTAGTTGAGCTTTAATTTGAATCAAAATCTTTCATAAATGTCTTGTATCAAAGTAGACTAGCTAGTGTAAAATATTAATAAATTCATTTATTTTAAACTTTTCACCATGTCCAAAGAAATATCGAGTATATAAAGCAAAGTTAGCGTGTGTTGTGCTCACCAAGACAGTTTGGTGAGCACAACTCCAAAAATCTATCAAATTGGCTTCAAATGATGAATTCAAGCCGTTAAAACCGATCTACTTCACGAGTGATGCATGTACATGCAAAATTTTGAAATTTTAAAATTCATTTAGTACAAAGTCAAGCGGTCAAATATTTTTTCGCATGTACATTTATCACTCATGAAGTATATGAGTTTCAACAATTTGGATTCGTCGTTTGATGTCAATCCGATACATTTTTTAAGTTGTGCGCACCAAACCTTTCTAGTGAGCACAACACATGCCAACTTTGCTCCAAGTATTTATACATATATATTTTTAAGTCTTATACTTAAGATTCTAAGTCTAAATACTTACGTTTTCAAATATTTATACATAGCATATTAAGTCTTTATATATTGCATATCAAGAAGAAAAAGGAAAAAGTAGAGTGAATAAAATTCGAAAATACTTCAATATGGTCTCATTTGAAAGAGAAAATCGAGTGCAAGATATTCGCAGTTTATATCTTAAAATTCCTCACAGATTATTGAAAATATGGGCGAGATTGAGCGAAGAGAGAAAAACTCATATGAAATTAAACATGTAAAAGATAGGTGAGTGATGAGAGAGAAAAAAATATTTTTTTTTATTTGTGATGCAAGTGTTGATACTATGCGTGCAAATCTTGATATATAACATATGAAATATTTATATCTAACGTATCAAGTGTACGCGGAAAAAATAAAAAATGAAAGTTGAATTTGGTAAAAGAAAAATAGGTTACGGAAGTTTAAGAAAAGAATGTATGTTGGTGGATTTTTGAAAAACTGGAGATCGAGACTAAATATTTTCTCAATAATTTATTGGTTAATTTCTTCATCTTCATCATATAGAAAAAATACTCAGAAGACAAAAATGTTTGGCAATTAAAAGCTTACTTCGTCTAGTAAATTGAAATGAATAATTTCGAATTCGTTATTTGAAACCATCAAATTCAAACGGTTCTCGTGCAAGGTACGTACTATCCGTATCCGTTAATTACGCGTAGTTGCAACGGTATCTTCTTGTGCTTTGTGAAATCTTTGAAAGCGATTTGTTTCTTTAAAAACCCGGAGATGAATAGAGACCACAAAAATGATCGCATGGGCACATATTATTTCCTCTCTCGTTTCTCTTTATATAATATGTTTCTTCTAATTAATATAACACAACTACCTGTAGCCAATAGGCAATAGCCAGCTCCGGGTTAGCGGCAACACATATCCATAATTGTGTGTGCATATATCAGTGCATATGTGCGGCTGCTGGGGAATTCGAAAATCCAAAGGCAGAAGCATCCAACACGAAACCGCTCAGCACCTGGCTACCTGAGCAGCTCTAAATAGATACATCGAATATTGAATATACATACACTTATTAGACTTAGCCATCTCCACATTTCCACATACAGCTCTATTAGGAGAGATAGAGAAGATAGAAATGAAAATGAATCTTGTATTTTCTTTGAATCAATTATGTTACAAATGTGCTTTTAGGAAGAGTCTTGACTAATTACAAAGATGCCACTAACAGCTCACTAACTAACTGTGTTAACCAATTCTATTACAACTATAATCAACAGTAATTAGACTGTTATTACCCCCGCAAGCCTAGCAAACTGGGGAAGTGATGCGTAGCTTGGATCTCAGTAGCTCCAGTCGAGTGGCAGGTAGAGCTTTGGTGAAAATGTCAGCGAGCTGGTCTTTGGAACAAATGAATCGAACCACTAGTTCTTTGGAGACAACCTTCTCACGAACAAAATGAAAGTCAATTTCAAATGTGCTTAATTCTCGCATGGAACACCGGATTAGACGCAAGAAAAGTAGCACCAAGATTATATCACCATATTTTGTTGGATTTATTTCATGCAAAACCATATATACCGCAATTCATAAATCATAGATTTGCCATGATCCTCTAGTGAACTCTAATCTAAAATTTTAAGTTACCTTGGTCCATAGCCATGATCTTTCAGAGAGACACAAGCACCGTTGATCACCGGAAGCCTTTAAATTTCCAAGTAATCCCTCTCAAGTCATTTGGAGAGAGCGAGAGAGGCAGCAGCAGCAACGCTCTCTTCTGCACAAGGAGAGATACCCAATTCTAGTTCTCTACTGAAAATTCTCTTCTCTTCCACTCAATATCAATCTCTATTTTAATTTTGTAGAGAGAGAAAATTAGAGAGAGAGAGTTATAGCCGTATCTTTCTGTTGATTTTAAAAGGAGACAGACCACACTTTTGAATAGGCGCCTCTATCCATTAATTAATTAAACAATCAATTAATTAATTAATTGATCTTGTTTCTCTTATTAGATCTGTAGCCTATTATCTTATTGGATCCTTAGCGGTCTTGATTTAGAACTTGTCTTATTGGGTATTTCTTTATTTACAGAACATTACCGTATTTAATCGTGTTCTCCAGGGACCAATAGCATAATTGTATTATTACCAAACTTTATATAATTTAGACCATCACTAAATCATAAAGTTATTAATATGCATTCTACACATTAAATGTCCCACTTCTCATGACACATATTGAATCCGATAAATAATACTTAATTTGATCACTTTATAATAGGTCTAATTAGATACTTGACAGTCTATTCACTACTAGAATCTCCGTTTTTACCAACGGTAGTAAAACGCATTTCCAAGTGTGTGAAGGGCTCATGGAAATAAATCGACTTTTCTGACACCATAAACTATTTCCAAGAGGCAGCCCATGGAAAAAGTTACGCATGGAAATATTTCCTGCTTGCCCATGGAAATGTACCATTTTCGCCCTTGGAAAAAGTTTTGCATGACCCGCGACCCGCCAAACAGACCAAAAATAATATTTTATTGAAGGCCCATGGAAATAATCAACCACTTGCGCATGGAAATAAGTTTGAACAAACTGGAAAGAGTTTTTTCCATGGGCTGGCCGTTGGAAATGTTTTGTTCATTTTGATTATAATATTTTATAGTGAAAGCTCATGGAAATACTGGGACAAATGAGCATGGAAATGTTTTACAGATCCAGTTTATATTATTTTATGCCTGGACATTCTTTTTCCATGGGCATGGCCGTTGGAAATGTTTTGTTCATTCTGATGATAATATTTTATAATGAAGGCTCATGGAAATAATGGGACAAATGCGCATGAAAATGTTTTACCGATCCAGTTTATATTATTTTATGGCTGGACATACTATTTCCATGGGCGTGGCCGTTGGAAATGTTTTGTTCATTCTGATAATAATATTTTATAGTGAAGGCTCATGAAAATAGTGGGACAAATGCGCATGGAAATGTTTTACCGATCCAGTTTATATTATTTTATGGCTGGATATACTATTTCCATGGGCGCGCCGTTGGAAATGTTTTAGTTCCTGGAGACAGCAACATTTGTATATATTTTAGATCTCCCTTTAAATTGTCTAAATAAATAAATCACAGCAACAAGCAAGATTTAATTGTGATAAATTGAAACATTAGATTGAAAACTTAAATTCGGTATTTGAATAAACCAATATATGAAATTTTGATACAAAACATTGTGGCAGCAAGTAATATTGAATTGATACAAAACATTGTGGCAACCAAAATTAGAATCCACTTAAATATTGTCAAGTAGGTGACAAATTTGTCAATAAAAAGAAAACAGAACAGTAGATGGGGATAAAATAGTAATTTGACCAAGCCACTTTACAGATAAGTAAAGGACTCTAAAATAAATACTCTGCTATTTTATTTTCCATTTTTTGGATTTTTTTCTGCTATTTATTAGCATTTTTTAATCTCATCCAAATTCTGTAAAAATCTGCACTGTTACCAAAAAATGTTTCTTAGAAAATCCTATACCAAGTCAGTTTCCAGATCACAAAAGTTGATGAAATAAATCATACATGTAGAGTAAGTTTTAACATAAATTATTACCAAAAGATCAAAATTTTCTATTTAGCCAACTGCTCGAAGTAAAGTCACAAATTTGACTTTCAGAAAAATTTGAACTGCTGATCTGATATCACTAAATTGAGTAGAAATCATTTAAATAATTTTTTTTAAGAAAAAATAGGGAGAAAGTCAAGAAGACACCTAATATCACTAAACTGAGTTAGATTATGTCTTGACATTCAGATTTTAAAAGAACAATAAATCAGAAACACTGACCAAAAGATATAGCACAGTGGTAACTATGTGCTACGGTTAAGAAAATATGCTTACCCCATCTCCTGAATCTGAAATTTAAAATAAATCCCTGTGAATCCATATATTACATTGTTGTAAATTTAAAAGAATAAGAACTTCAAAGAAATATGAAATGAATGGTGATCAAGTATCTGCTTGACTAATTGTTAAAAAATATGAAGTACATAAAGGAACCACAACATTGATCAACAATTTTACAAGTATTTGGTACAGTTCTGATCATAGGGGTTGCAATTAAAAAATATGACTTTGTATGCATGTGACAGCTTTACCCTCTTCCAACTACCAATCTTTGGAGAATTGTTCTGATTAATTGGCTACATGGATTTTTGGTTTCTTTATCTTAGAACGTATGTTATATCATGACTTATATGTACAAAAATCAGTAAAAATTGATATGTATCAGAACTGGTTCAGTTTGTATTTTTGTGAGACTCGATTCTAGTACCAGCATATTGCACAGTGCAGTTTTGCCATTTTGGTCAGTCAGACTTTGGAGAATTATTCTGACCGATTGGCTAGATGGAAATTTTATTTCTTTATATGGAAATTATGGTAATCTCACATACAACATTCTCAAAAGTTTCAAAAATTATAGAAGTCGAGAGCTATTTTTGGTTCACCAATTTGTTCAGGGCAATTCATATGCCAGCATAACAGCAGTGCAGTTTTTTTTTCTGCTGACTGAGATTTCAAAAATTGTTTAAAACCCTTTAAAAATTCCTATAAATGGAAAATTAGGTGCAGTGACGTTTATCAGGTATACTCTAACTGAGTGTACATTTTGGGGACATTTGACGGCCTGTAGCTATAAGGAACATGTATGTTTATGAGGCTCAGCTAGTGCGCATGTGCAGCATTTTCTGTTTTCATGATATAAGATTCAAATGGCCACCAGAAATTGTAGAAAATTCCAAATTGGGAAATTCTTTTTTCAGTATGCTTGTATATGTGTCTATATATGTCCATGCAATGGTTGGTCATATTCATTCTATAATTCCCTGTATGGTTAATTTACTGGCAGAAGGTCAATCTTGACTGTTTTAGCAACTACCATACCAGCATGCATTGTTTTAAGTTTTGACTATGTTTGGTGTTGGTACAGGTATCAAGTCAGGTACAAGGGTGTGTTAAAAAATCTTTGCACAAGGGGTGGAGGTTTGTCACTAATTAAGTCTGGTTTTGAGGCATGAAGGCCATGAAGACCAATCATCATCAGAAGTAGATAAAAAAAAAAGGACATTGTCAGACATTATATTCATAAGGTTCAAGCATTATATTTTCATTTTTGAGGGCAAAATCATTGGATTCATAAGATTCAAGCATTAT
>JAJGRW010004731.1:0-20835 GCA_025461045.1 Carex parvula | reverse complement strand
AACAGTAAAAAACATAATTTATGAAGCCACTTTTGAAAATTCGCTGATCCACTGTGAACAGTAAAAACAGTAAAATTTCAGGACCACCGGATCAGCGATTTTCAAAGTGGCTTAATAAATAGTAAAAAATTACAAAAAATATAAAATTTAGTCTCCAAGCACATTTCAATATTTAGAACATATTGAACGGTTCGGATCGGTTGTTTGGATTTTCAAAAATGAAAATATGGTCTGAAGTAAACCCCCCCATTTACTTCGCGAAGTACAATAGCCCATCTCTGTATATATATATATATAGTATGGCCCACATAATTCTAGTATTTTCTTTTAACTTCTACCAAATTTAATTCTTAACACTTTAATCATAAAAACCTACTATGGAACATAATTTTACATCTTAACACTTTACAGAAGAGAGATTCGGACTAGCACAGAGACAGTATTATTGGGCTTAGATATTTCTTTGCCTTTGCCTAGAAGGAAAATATCAAATCTGACATGTCCTTTTTCTATTTTAAATTCAGATGTAAAATTATGTTCTCTTTTTCTCTTTATTTTTCTTTGCCTAGAAGGAAAGTGTGAAAACCGCAATTGACACACAATTTTCTCTCTTGATAAATTAATCTTTAATTACTGTATACGAACAAAAAAAAAAAACCAACTATGGAGAAGTTTTTGAAATTTGCCACTTATAATGACCCACATAATTCTAGTATTTTCTTTTAACTTCTACCAAATTTAATTCTTAACACTTTAATCATAAAAACCTACTATGGAAAAGTAAAAAAAAAAAAAACTACTATGGAAAAGTAAAAAGGCGTTTATTTAAAAACACGAAAGTTAAATACTTTTTCATAGTAGACAACGGATGGCGGATGCCACAGCCCACAGGCATCAATATATGAAATCTCAATTCTCAAATGGTCTTTTCTCTTTAAAATTTTAGATCTTAACTAATTAAAAGAAATAGTGGGAGACTTGTGTTGCATGGATACAGGTACGGGTATCGTATCGGAGACGATATGGATACGATACGGTAATTTTCAAAAATAAAAAAAAATAATACATCTATTATATTATATTATTAGTTCAACACTTATATTATATAAATTAAATATCAATTCAAAACAAAACAATATATATATATATATATATATATAGAGTATGGCTAAGTTGCTGCCGGCAGCATTTCGGCGAGGTGCTACCGGGGGCATTTCGGTCATTCTGGTGTTCAAACAACAAATTTTTTTATATAGATATTCAATCTATATTAAAATCTACTTGGAGACCAAATTTTACATTTTTTAGAATTTTTTACTATTTATTAAGCCACTTTGAAAATTGCTGATCCGGGTGAACAGTAAAAACAGTCTGAACCATATGATCTGGAATTTTCAAAGTGGCTTAATAAATAGTAAAAAAATTCCAAAAAATGTAAAATTTGGTCACCAAGTAGATTTTAATATTTAGAACACGTTGAACGGTTCGGATTTTCTGTTTGAACACCAGAATGGCCGAAATGCCCCCGGCAGCACCTCGCCGACACTACAACAAAATGTTGTTTCAGCGACCGGCATCTGCGACCGGGGACTTCGCCGGCCGCTGAAACTCAGTTTTCTGAAAAAAAAAAAAATTACCATCTCCGGCGACCGGCATCAGCGACCGGTGTTTTCGCCGGTCGCAGAAAGTAATTTTCCGAAAAAATTTAACGCGCGCCCGGCATTTTTTCTCTCGATCTCTCGCGCCAAACCCTAGCCTAACCCTCCATTTTCTCTCTCTCTCGCCAAATTCCCCGGCTGTTCAAATGGCAAGTCGCCACCGCTCGTCGACGAACCTAGCCTAACCCTAATCCCTCTTCTCTCTTCTCTGTTCTCTGACCCGCCCTCTTCCCTCTTCTCTCTGTCTCTCGCTCTCGGCAGAAACGCAAAAGCGATTCGACCGCCACGTGTGCCCGACCGCAAGACCGTCGCCTCCGCCACCTTCCTCGCGTTAGCACCTCCACGACTCTGCTGCTCTGCGATAGGTACTCGAACTGAATTGAATTTAGGGTTTGTTTTTTTTTGTTTTTGTTTTTGATTTTGTTTTCGTTATTCACTTGTAGCCCATTTATTAATCTTAGAACACTAGTTAACATTACTGTATAGCCTGAATTGAATTTAGTGTCTTGCTTGTGTTGCTGGAAATTGCGAGTTTTGGGAATTGGCCCCTGATAACATTACTGTATAGCCTGTAATAAGCTTAGATGTATATTTTATTTTTGCAATTAATTATTCTCCCTTGTTTTGCTGATGATTAAGACTGAGTTTCGGTCAATTGTTTGAGGAACATTCTAATTGTCCTTTTGAGATGTGTTATTTGGGGATAGAGAATTTCAATTAGGTTTGTCTGAATGGGTAATTGTAGTATATTTCGAAAGGGGGCTCCGTGACTACTTGAGCATTATGTAGCCAGTAACTTGTACCAATTTAAAGTTGAACAAGGCCAATATAAAAAGTTTTGACCTATACAAAAATAACTGACCTGTAATTCTTAGAAGTGAAATGTTTTATCGAACAAGCGAAAATAAGTATTATTACTGTTACGAGCACAAAAATTTGCATACATGTACCAATCTGAATTTATTAATTTAACCAAGATTTAAATGAGCATGTATCCTCTGAGGTGCCCACTATTTGAAATGGTTGTGCTGCAGGTTGCCTCTTCTGGTTAAGTATGTGTTGGGGAAATTTTACAAATTGCCCTACCTTCCAAAATTTTCAAACAAAATGCCCCTCTATAATTATTAACAAAATGCCTTGTGGGGCCCTCATTTTCCTCTCTCTTTCCCTCCCTACCCGTACCTCCTCTAAAGCTGGTAGAGGATCCTACTTGGTACTGAAAAGATAAGGTTGTTGTTATCTCTTCTGGCTATCTAAGAAATTTTGGAAAAGTGAAAGAGTGAGGCTATGGTAATATGCATATTATGGATCGACCCTTGCTATGGATCAATATCTTTATTTTCTAAGTTCAAACAGCTAATCCGAACTTAAACATGATCTCTATGAAAATGCACTTGTAGACCAAATTTTACATTTTGTAGAATTATTTTAACTATATGTTTTTATAGGTAAAAAATCACTTGATCTAAAAATTCTGGACTGTAAAAAAGTAGTGATTTTCAGATACTGCCCCTTCTGGTCAAGTACTCTTAAGGAATGTGTAGTCATATCAGACACCTTCACTTGCTTCTATTGAACATAAATTTTGTAAAACCGATGCTTATTGTTTATTTATCTCCTTCTTTAAAATGAGTTCTGATAATTTGTTGTCTGATTAGCATGACATGAGACCAGCTTGCTACTGGTAAACTGTTTCTTTTTCTAATTTTGTCGGTATGCTTTTGGCAAGCAGATATGAGTTGAGTCAAATAATAGTATTCAATTTGATAGATTCTTATGCTGTACCTGTAGGATGGAGGCATTTGAAAATTGAATACTATTAAACCATGTGAATCTGACATTTCATTCACATATTTCACTTCAATTTCACCAACTTTTGACTTAATATTTTTTAATTTGCTTGTCCTTTTATTCGTACATGTCAGACTTATTATTCTTTCTGAAACTGATCACCTCTCTCCACCTGAACTGGTGAAGCAATACGAAGCAGTTCTAGCTGAAAAATCTGAGGTTAGTTTCCTTGCAAAATTTGTGACAATGGACAAATAAGGAGCTTTCATAATTCTCGGGTTAGCAGCATTTTGTGTTTATTCTGTCAACCTATGGCACTGCCTTCGTACACAGGTTGATTACTTTGTTAAGATATTTGATATGGCACCGAGAAGAAAGGACAAAGGAAAGGCACCGGCGGGCGACGAGGAGGAGTCGAGTCAGAGGAATGTTCGCGGTGCAAATGCATATATTTCGCCACCTCTAGATCCGAGTGTGCGACCAGTGCTTCGGTTAGGGGGTCACAGGTAATATTCTTTTTTTGTGTATGTTGTAATTATACATTAATTGCAGTGATTGTAATAATTAATTTCTATTATGCAGGACTTTTGATGCAGGGCACCCAGAGCTGACGAAGCAGGTCGCAAAAATTATATCGCAGCTAGTACGCACAGCATATCCTGGACCGTACACCAGATACACGGATTTCCCTGATAACAACAAGGAAGTTATCAAGAAAGACTTTTTGGTAAGTAAAATTTTCTGAAAAAGCTCTAATAATTACTTGTTTCCTTTTTTTAAGCTAACAAACCGAGTTATGCATTGCAGAAGCACTATCAGTTTCCACCGGAGGTAGCTGACAGTATTGCATGGGATGTATTCCGCAGAATAGCTGACAAACGCCTACAAGATATGCTTAACAAGGCCAGGGAGGCAGCAACCAAGTCCTATGGAGATTCAATGCTCGAGTGGAAGGAGCGTGGGGCTGCTCCTCGACCCCATGACTCCTGGATCAAGCCGGAGTTCTGGCCCGGACTCGTCGATCATTGGTGTAGTGATGTTTTTGTCCGTCGGAGCCAGCGGAATGCTTTAAATAGGGCCAATGCTGAAGGGTCAGGGGCCACAACGGATTCTGTGAACATGCTTGTTCACAAACAACGCTTCGTAAGTTGTTTTTGCTCTAAACCCTAACTTGTGCATACTTGAATTAAAGGGATGTGTGAGTCAGACTTGTGCATACTTGAATTAAAGGTTCAATTAAATGAAATTGTCTTTCAAATTCTTAACAGGAGCAAGAAAAAGGGCGCGAACCTAGATGGTCCGATGAGCTGTTCCAGCCTACCCATACGAAGAAGAAGACGGGAGAATATATTACCGGCAAGGCAAAAGAAGCACAGGTAATAATACTTTCGAATCGTTTTAAAAAATATCATGGTTCCTGTTGTATAACATTTTTGTTATATTTTACAAATTTGCAGGAAAAATATGAGAGTGCTATGGTGCAGAAGTATGGAGAGGATAGAAACACATGGCCCGCATACGACGGCGACGTCTGGTACTCTACGGGAATATCTGATCAGAATGCCCATGGCGATAACTATGGTCTCGGTGCTTTAGGTAAAATAAAAAGTCACTTTAATTTTAAATTTATTTTTAGTTGTGTAAGATAATACTAATTGTCTTATTTTTAATGTTTCAGGCAAGACGAGACGCATGTTTCGCTCCAGTGGGTCGAGCAGTCAGTCGCATTCTTCACAGTCATATTCTTCTATGCCGCCGGCTCCGCAGCTCATAGAAGAGCATATCGATATGATATCTACTCGGGTACTTGATAGGATGGAGGATCGGTTACTTGATAGGATGGAGGATCGGTTTATGTCCAGGGTCACCGAGCTTTTCAGAGCTTCTCAGGTACGAAATTCGATATTTCAGTCCAACTTCAATTGTGACTCTGAATCTTAAATTCTAATTATCTAAACTATTGTTTTAACAATCTCACAGGGAGGTTCGGGCTCGCAGCATGCCTCGAGGCCCGCTCCTCAAGATGACGAGGATGATGATGTTGGTGGTGATGGTACTACTTAGGTTTAGATTTATGTTTGTATTACTTGACATTTATGTTTGTACTACTTAGGATGATGATGTTGGTGGTGATGATATTACTTATGATGATGAGGATGATGAGGATGAGGACATTTATGTTTGTATTACTTGACATTATGACATTTCGATATTGATGTTTAGTTGTATTACTTGACATTATTTTTGATGTTTAGTTGTATTACTTAATATTACGACATGTATGTTTGTATGTTGGTACGTGTCGTACCAACTATTAAATGGTGCAAATTTAAATAATATAATAAAATATAAAAAACTTGACAGAAGAGTATCAGCGACCGGTTTTAAGTATCAGCGACCGTAATTATTTGTCTCTGATAATTTGTGAATCTGCAATTGTTTCGATTATCAGCGACCGGTTTTTTTGTATCAGCTACCGGTACAGTTGGCCGCAGAAAGCTTTTGCTGACGTCAGAAAAAAACGACAGCGACCAAAAAAAAATTGGTCGCAGAAACTTATCAGCGACCGGTGACGTATTATCAGCGACCGGTGACATCATCAGAGGAGTATTAGCGACAAGGCTTACAGCGACCGGACTTTCAGCGACCAAATTCGACTTTCAGGGACCGAATTTGGTATCAGCGACCGGCGCCTATATTATGAGCGGCCGGTTTTCCGGTCGCTGATAACTTTTTCTGCTGTAGTGCCAAATGCTGCCGACAGCAACTTAATCATACATATATATATATATAAATTTTTTTTTTTGAATATATATCAAATATAATGCTACTAGATTATAACTTCAAATTTGTAGTAGTGCAGCACTAAGATTTTCAGCTTCCTGTCATGTCACGATTACTCTAGACAGCGATAATACTAAAGAAAAGCTTCATTTTTATTTTATTTTTTATGAAAAGATAAAGTTAATACTTTTCACAGTACAACGTAATAGATATTGCAAAGCGAACCCTATAATAATTAATTATGTGATTGTACGCCTACCATTAAAGAATAATTTTTACATATCTTTCCTCTTTTTTAGTGTCGGTTCTTTTTCTTGCTGACTATGGGAGATGAAGCATCGATCTTGTCGATTCTTTATTTTCCTTTGCCTAGAAGGACGTGTCCTTTCTCTTTTAAAAAAGGTGGTGTGGTAAAGCGTGTGAGAAGTTCTCAGGCATCTTCTGTGCATGTAACATAGTTGTAAATAATGTGTGTCAGGAAAAGTTTTCCATAACGTGCACTAAGCGAGTAGGTCCTACCGTACTAGGTAGAAATGTAGAATGTAGAAAACGACACACCGAAGGGGATCCTTTTCATATGCCTCATAATATCTTTATTTATCTGTCGGAAGACATAATTAGTCTTTTTTTTTGAGTCGAAGCCCTTAGGCATATTTTATTGAACATTCTAAAAACGATTACATTCCTTACTTTGCAAATGATAAAATCTACTACTACTGAGTGTAGGAAATATCTGTCGGAAGACATAATTAGTCATTGGGTCAAGGTTTCATGGAAAAATATTCTCCCCTCTCCTAGCCTCTGGCCCTCTCCGGTACCCTAAAAGATTCTCCTCACTTTACAGAAGAGAGATTCGGACTACGACAGAGACAGTATTACTGGGCTTAGATATTTCTTTGCCTTTGCCCAGAAGGAAAATATCAAATCTGACATGTCCTTTTTCTATTTTAAATTCAGATGTAAAATTATGTTCTCTTTTTCTCTTTATTTTCCTTTGCCTAGAAGAAAAGTGTGAAAACCGCAATTGACACACAATTTTCTCTTCTCGATAAATTAATCTTTAATTACTATATATGTGGGTCATTAGAATTATGTGGGTCATTAAATTATGTTCCTCTAGAACTTCGGTCTCGTGCTTCTGGGAGCATATCTTAGTGTTTGATGTTCAAACAACAAATTCAAACCGTTAGATGTTCAATCTATATTAAAATGTACTTGGGGACCAAATTTTACATTTTTTGAAATTTTTTTACTATTTATTAAGCCACTTTGAAAATTTCAGATCCTGGTGAATAGTAAAAACAATCTGGACCATATATCTGGAATTTTCAAAGTGGCTTAATAAATAGTAAAAAAATTCCAAAAAATGTAAAATTTGGTCTCAAAGTACATTTTAATATAGATTGAACATTTAACGGTTTGAATTTGTTGTTTGAACATCAAACACTAAGATATGCCCCCGGAAGCACGAGACCGAAGTTCTAGAGGAAGCTCATTAGCCATACTCTATATATATATATATTCACCCGATTTTAATTTGATATATGAATTTTCAAAATTATTATTATTAGAAAATTAAAATGAGAGTATGGGTACGTAGAGGCGCATTAAAAAAAAAAAAAAAAAAAAGGCCGCCATGTGCGCCTTCTATGGAGACTATGCATGCGGCAGCCTCTGTTGTTAGAGAATTTAGTATATATGAGTTGAACACGCCATGTGCTGCCCATGCGTTTTCAGACACCACTAACTAAATCTTCCCCCAACAATCTATCCTACTTGGCGATTAGCTAGAGAACTAAGAGCAAATCAACCTAAACGTCATAGTAGTGACCATGGCATCCTCGTCAAGATCTAAAATCGAAATGGTGCCTGAACCAAGCCACGTGATCATAAGAGTAGGATCTGAAAGCGAAATGGTGCCTGAAACAGGCAAGACGATGATGTCTGTTGAACTTTTCCATCGAGCAATACAAGGCAGGTCGGACTTAATTCCCAGACCGGAAGAACAAAGAGCAAATGGGGTAATATTTCGCAAAGTATTAATTGCTTGCTTATATATATAGAGTGTCTGTAATTTTCTTATCAATCTGTAGTCTACCAAATTCAATAGGGAAAGTAATAAAGTATTACTAAACATATTACCTTTAGTTTAACGGTTTTGCTATTTTGAGAGCAAAAATTAAATTATTGAGAGCAATGAGAAAAGTTTCTCTCTCAATGTCCAATTTACACTTTTATTGATTGACTCTTTATTCATAATCTTGACGAAGTTATTAATACTTGTCTAATGAGGATTGTTTAAAAAATAAACATTGTGATAAGATAGTTTGAAAAATATCTTTTGCCATGATCATTGTTGAAGCTAAATATGATATATTTTTTATGGCCAATTTGTTATTTTGTAGTTACTGGAATATATTGGAAGATATTATACTTATCCTTTTTCTAAAACGTTATATATTCTAATATATTGTGAGTCACTTTTTATTAAAGTCTGTATAGGTCATCTCATGAGCTCATTGTTATCAGTGAGTGCAATTTACAACAAAAATTATTAACTGTTCATGCTTGTGTTTTATTCTACTCAGCTAATTGTTTTTTCCTTTTTCTTAGTTCTATAGTTTTATAAAAAGAAAGTAATAAAAAAAATTTACTACTTTTATTTGTTCCACCATTTTTAGTTTTGAACAACAAAACTTGTTAAATGAAATATATTTGCAGGTTATATAATGTAAACATTTCAAAAATTTGTTCTCTTTTTGTGTTTGCCTAAAATGTTTTGAGTGATGGAAAATTACATTACTTGATAGTATATACTTACCATAATGCACGAATTTGCAATGTATTAAATACCTTCTCTAAAAGATATATTTTATGTTGTTTACATGGAAATTTTTAATGAATGGCAAACTCGGTATATATTAAAGTGATTGCTCTGTGCACTCAAGATTGTAATTTGTTTACTGAATATAGCGTCTTACAACTACCATAAGAAGTATAATGAAAAAATTGATAACAACAATTATTTATATAAAATTAAACCAAGGGTACCCTTGGTTTCTTTTATTTAAATAAGTGTTGTTATCAATTTTTTCATTATTCTTCTTATGATAGTTATAATTTTTATCAGAATTTTTCAAGTGTGCATCTAAATATTTAAGTACATTTTCTCTTAATTAACATACGTTTGACTAGTAAAATTAGACTTAACTAATTAAATAATTTGTATATTAATAATAAGATTAAAATTAGAACTGAACTAATTAAACAATGTGTTATTTTTATCAGGTAACTTGTATATTAAGATTATCAAAGAAATTTTTTCTTAAAAAAAAGTTGGACAATTTGATATTATTATTGAAAATTTCTTTTCTGCTTTAATAATGACAGACTATTATTTTAGATTTATAGTATGGTTAATATGATGAACAAGAAGAAAATGTAAGAGAACCCTAGCTGAAAGAAGTCATGTGAATGTACAACAATTACCTAGTCAGAAAAAAGATAATGAAATGCACATCATGCACGAAATGCAAACGTTCCCATCTTGGCTACCATGGGGACTTAAAATCTGATCATTAGCGGGACTAGTGATGTTAATTAAATTAATCCAGTTATTTGAAAGAGTTTCTAATTCGATTATAATTAGGCTGGATTAACAAAACAACAAAATTAGTGCCTATTTTTAACAATTATATATTCACTCATCCTAATGCAGTACAAGATTCAAAATAACTTGCATGCTTACTTGAATTTGTGCTATATCTCACCCAAATGGTGGCGGTGGTGATCATGATCATAGTCGTAGTAGTCCTCATGGTAGTGGTAGGAAGAGTAGTAGTAGGAGATCGAGTGGGATTAATTAATATAGTAATATTAGTAATAGAGGACTAACCCCACATTGGGACCATCCGGTCACAATATTTTTTTTGTAATTACAAGTTTCTCTTAATACCCCTATCCATAGTACTTATAGGATTCTAAAGTGTACTAAATAAATTATTTGTGTGTTATATTTTGTTTCAATATAATTTTTTTAACATATTATTTTTTTACAAACTTTTTTTACTATTTTTAGTACAAACCAAGCTTCTGCCAAAAAGATCCGAGTTTCCGATCCGATTCAACCGATTTAGACTGAATCATCCGAGTCCGATTTCACGATCAAGTAACCGATCCTGATTCCGATTATGATTTTGCAAACTATGTATATATCTATTCAATGACACCGTTTTTCCATTTACCCAACTCGTAACGTATTCAATAATACGTGCACCGTAAGGTTTTTTTTCGTTTAGCTTATCGAGTAGGGTAAAGGTAAGTTTTTTTTTCATTAACATATCAGATAAGGTTATGAAAATGCTTCCACCCAATCCGTTTCGTACCCGTTTCATACCCGTTGACAGCCCCTACGTACAGCTCACCTTTTCATAGTACTTTGAAATTTTAGAGGAGTTATTCTTTCAATATTTGGTGAATGAGAGCTTTTATAAAAGAGCACAAAGTCATTAATTTGTTGGTGTTGGTTTTAGATAGACTTAAATGGTTTTGATGCTCCTCTGCTGAATTTTTATCATGCTGATCAGCATGAGTATCGCTATTAAATTGGGATGTTCCCCAACCTTATTGATTATCAGAGCAAAACTTCTGAGAGGTCTTTAATTACCTCCTTTGACTTGGTTATTCAATTTAAGAAGATATATTTCAAATATTGCCAACTTGAATACTTTCTTGAAATTTTATATTGTCTAATCAGGGTACGATGTTGGAAGGAGCACCGAACAGGGAAATCGAATCCATGCTCCAAAGTGTAACGAGTTCGCGAGACACTGTTCTTCACCTGCTAGTTACTAACAGGCACAACAACAATCTAGCTATGGAGGTTGTTCAAAGAGATAGTTCCCTCTTGGGAGCACAGAACATGATGTTAGAAACCCCACTGCACTGTGCTGCGAAGGCCGGAAACCATGAAATCATATACAGACTCATTGATAATTTTGAGTCCACTGTCAAGGAAGTACTCAGAAAGAAAAATGAAAAAGGAGACACAGCTTTGCACGTTGCTGCCGAACATGGCCATCCAGATGTTGCCTGCGAGCTGATGGTGTGCGATCGAGAAGTGGCATGTATAGTCAACAAGAAAAAGTTATCTCCGTTGAACATTGCTATAGTCAAAGAAAATTTTGAGATGGTACGAATAATGATAGAGATTTACCCTACTCTGGCATGCACTCAATTTTCAAATGGAATGTTTCCAGTTCATTTAGCGGCACACATGGGCCAAACGAAAATGGTAAAGCATTTCATAGAGAAATACCCTGATGATGCTAAGTTGTTGGATCCTCGTGGAAGAAATCTTTTACACATTGCTGCAGAGGAGGGCCGGAATGATATATTTCGGGATATATTGGAAGGACCCAGTGTGGAAGAAATGTTAACAACAATGAATAATGCAAAGGATTATGAAGGAAATTCATTGTTGCACGTTGCAGCCATGAAGGGACACTCATCACTAATGAAAATTATCTGGGAAAAAAACAAGGGTCAAGATACCATAAACAATCAAGGATTAACCCCAATCGACCTTTTCGTGAGGCAACTGAGAGCAACTACTAAGGTATATTGTTTAAATTAACAAACAAGTCAGAAATTTATTTATTGTTAATTTTACTTTCTTGTGCTGCTACCAACTACTGAACTACGAAGCAAACAAAATACATACTAGCTAATTAGTAATTAGGTGATACATAATAGCTTCAATATCAACATCAATGAGATAGAATGCTCGTAGTATAGGCAAATTCTACATATACTTTTGATCTGAGTCATAAGAAAAAAATATATATTTTTGGATAAATTTGTCTGCAAATTGTGCTGCCAAAATAATAAAACACGTCAATCTATGATATGTAACAAATTAATTTAGAAGTGACATGCTTTCAATCATTCTTCATTTGAACTGTTGGTACTGGTTTGTTCTCTTGGTTAATATAAATGTAATACTATAATAGACACTTTTGTTCTCCTACAGGTTGATGATTGCCTTGTGAGTACTGTTGATCATGATGGGTTATCTCACAAGTGGTTTGACAATGTAACGCAACGATCATTGCGAAATCAATGGGAGAGAACTCAAGTCATTGGACTGGGCTCCGTACTTATCATTACTGTAACATTTGCTGCCGCTTTCACAATCCCCGGAGGTTATAAAAACGATGGTACACCAGTTCTAGGGAGGAGATACATGTTCCAGGCCTTTATTGTGGCAAACACCTTCGCATTTATACAAGGATTCTTATGTTTATTACAGCTTTTTAAGAGCGGTGCAGAAAATCAACCTGGCCGCGCCCTCGTATTTGCAATAGATTCATTTCTGTTGGCTGCGAGTGGTATGGTTGTGGCATTTGGATTGGGGTTGTATCTGACACTTGCTTCAGATTGCAAGCCTATTGCCATCTTTGTCCTTTGTTACACTCTGCTTATTTGCTACAGAAGCATGTATGTTAGATCCAATAATTTTTGTAATGGACTGGCAGCATATGTCGGGACATTACTGCTCATTTTTGGTCTGCCTAAACTCTCTGATCATTTTTGGTCTGGCTAAACTGTAGCTCTTTGCATTTTCCTTGGTATTCTCTATCGATGTCTGTCTTATTTGTACTAGAAAAATTAGTGTTAACAAATATCGTCAACCATTTTTATCAATGTTCTTTTATTTATGACATTGTGGAACATTTTTGCGACGTGTTTGGTTGTTGCTTGGACTTTCTCATAATTGATTTTTTTTTTCCTTGGTGAAATTTTAAACTATTAGGACAAGACGAATATGATTTTTGTCCTGAGTTTTACAGAAGCTTTTGTTATTTACATTGGAAAACAAAATTCTTTTTGGAAGTAATTAGTCATTGGAAAACAATAGTTTGGTTAGTTATCAGTTATCACCAATATGCCGAAATTTTTATCCATAGCATAAAAAAAAATCAGAATAAAAAGCATACCTTCGTCACTACTACAAAAATGCTAATCATACATGGCACATCATACACGTTTCTGAGAAATTTTGATATAAACAATGTTTAAAGGAAGGAGACCCGTGCTCGAAAATGAGCTCAAGCATACACCAGAGTGGCACCATGGTGTCTTCGCATGACTCTTCTCAGGGCTCTGCCTATGGGGACGGAACAGTTCTTCCTGGTGTGATCTTTCTCCTCTCAAATAGGGAAGTAATAGTAAACCGTAACGTACATCATAGTGTGAATGAGCATCAGGTAGATAAAAATGTGAATGGATCCCAAGTCTTTACCGTTACAGCTGTAACCGGCCATCCCATCCACGTTACATGCCAATGATGTCAACAGATCACACTGTGTCACGAGTTTGACAGTGTATAAATTATCATGGGATCGGGTTGGTGCTGTGTCAATGTTTGTTATAAAGGTGTCCGATCTGATAGAGCATATCCGTGCTTACGCACTTTAAAGATCACGTAATTGTAAAATTGTGAATGTGAAATGCAATGTAATTGTGAAATTATACACTTCAAAGATCACATTTACGCACATAAGAAATTTTTCTAAGCAAGAAGTAGAAAATTATTCGTAAGATTTTATGAGAAATATTTCTTCAACAAATCTGACTATCGTTATGAGAGACATTTTTGGAACAAATAATAAACAAGCTCTGAAATGATTACATAACCAACAATAAAAGTTAGACAGCAATCTGACAACCGTACGGTCTTTTTCTACTGCACTATTAATCAGTATTAAAACATTTATATGAATCTCTTTTAAAATTATGAATCTGGGGGACACATGTACAATCAATTATTTTTTATCCCAACTTCACCAACCGAACAATTTTCCCTCTAATGAAATCATTGATGATTCCGCCGATTAAAAAAAATGGAAAAATGAAAACTGAAAAGAAAGAAAATATAGAGGAGAAAAAGAGGAGAAAGAAGCGTTGATTGCTAGATGTGGCTGGCAAATAAGAAAGACAGAGATATAACATGGTATAAAGCAATCGGTTGACTGCATAGAAATGCACATAGAATCATTTCGTCAAGCACCTTGCATGCACAAATCCTGTCTAAACATTCACACACAGATGAATCAAATTACACTAAGACATTTCTTTTTTTTTGAAGGTTAGTGGCTTTAAGTGCCAACTAACAATTTCATTGATAAAAAAACGAACTTACAACGAGTCAAATGACTCCAAACCTAAATCCACTCTTTTATTCTCACAAAATCCTTCAAACTACTCTAAATAACTATAATCTCACTTATATACACTCATAATTATCCTATTACCTTTCCCTATCGCTCTCTACGACTGGATCCGATTTTTCAACCGCCGCCGCGCTCCGACAACCGGATCTACTCACCCGCGCTCCGATCGAGATGGCGTAGAGACTCAACTCTCCGAACTCCGACGATACCGCGCTCTCGGTTCCGATCGGCTCCGGTTCCTCCCCTCTCTCTCATTCTCATCTCGGCTCTCTCTTCTCCTGAGCGCAGCCTCTCCTTGCCACCGGAACCTAACGCTCCACCAGCTCGCCTTCCTCATTGGCTCCGCCAGTTCGGACCTGCTCGGACCAGGTAACAGGGAGGTACGCCGCCGCACTTGGTAGTCCCCACAGCCGGTCCAGCCATTAATCGGACCTACCTTGGTCGGACCAGAACCGAAGAAGCACTCCTCCTTTCAGTTCTCTAGACAGATCGGACTTGATCTCTCTAAAAAATCGAAGCCCCACGAAACTCTGATCTGCCGGCAAGTGCAGAGGAAGGAGGAGGGGCTGAAGACTTGGTGCGCTCTCTCTCTCGCGGCTAGGGTTTCTAGGGATTTTTCTTTTTTTGTCTCGCGGCTACACAAAGACATTTCATCAAGCACCGTCCAATCAGAATGAGCCGATCCGGCTCACGCCGGTAATGCAACGGGTCCTTTAATATTGGTTCAGATTTGCATCAAACGGTCTGGATCTAAACTCAAACGGTGCATTAATGCAGAGGATTTGAATGTTGAGTGTGTAGGGGTGTTGATCACTCAAAGAGAGCAATGTTTCTTTTAATATTTATAAACTCGTAAATGCTATCGGTTCGGACTGCAAGCGCACAATCCTTATCGAGTAGTATATGCGAGGTCGATCCACAGGGAATATTGGTTCAGTGTCTTGAGCGATCGAATCACAACCTTTCGAAAGGCTAGACGAAATCTGAAATTTGAAAGAGTTTTGTTGATCAATGTAAATTAGGAAGCAATTAAAAGTAATTAAAATAAAGATAGAGATGAGAATTCCTAGGGTTTCGGCACACCGTTGCCACTCAATCCGTCTTGACAATATATTCCTGTTGCGTCTGATTTCCTGTTGTTGTTTTATGAAAGATAACTACATAGGTCACTGCGATTTATGTTACGCCAGAATGACAGATCTTTCATCGAGACTCTACTCAGGACAATGCGATTTATCTTACGCAACTATCGGGTCTCTTATCTCCCAAATTACTACACAGATCACTGCGATTTACCTTACGCAAATGATGGAATTTGGTCATGCGTTTTGTTGTTCTGGTTTATGGCTTCCCCGCGAAGGTTTTCTTCACATAAACCTAATAGATCTCAACGAGGCTAACTCATCCAAATAGTTCTTTCGAGTTATTAAAGCACTGTCACTACCCTAATGAACTCAAACTAGATCATTGAAATTAGGTGAAGAGATAGTAAATCGCAAAAGCATATTCGATACAACAATAAGAAATCATAATCAACAGAAATATATATATCAAAACATCAAGAGTAACAAGGTTTACTGCCTAGCCCTAAGAAAAGGAACTTAGCCGCGGAACGGCATGGTTACAATCACTCCTCTCCTCTCTCTTTAATCAAATCTAACCCTAATTACAAAGATATCTATTCCCTCTGTCCAGGGGCCTTTTATAGGAGTGTAGGGACGTCTGGAGTTGATTGGAAGCCAAGGAATTGATCTGGAAACAGCTGTCGGCAGTTATTTCTCAAGAGTCGCCTTCGGTTACGGACCGTATCAAGTGATACGGTCCGTATTGGGACCTTGGCAGTTATGGTTGTAACTTCCTGCGCTATCTTCTGGGCCTGTGCTATGCCTGGTCCGTATTAACCAATACGGGCCGTAACAGGGTCTTAGTCGATAAGCGTTGCTGATCCGATTGACCTGATTTTAGCTCCATTTGATGTAGAATAGTCCCAAAACCTGTTTTCTGCAATAAAACTTAAAGAAGGGTGACAGTAGCCTTTTTCTCTAAATAATTAAACATAAGTGTGAGAAAATATGTAAAACCTAAGCCAAAACCCTACGTAAATCATCGTTATTTTGACTCTGATCACGCCTCCCAACTTGAATTGTTGCTTGTCCCCAAGCAACGACATCCCAACTGGTCAAAGATCCGGTCTAGGTTAAACCATACAATCTCAAGGACTTGTTTAAAAATTCAATTAGGACTTAGGTTTGGTACAATTGGCATGACAATAAAAATTTAGAACTTTAAAATATTAATGATCTCTCCCTTGAACAATTTATTCACCCCATGATTGACCTCATTATGCTTGCCCTAGAAAAATTATTATCGAACAATTTATTTCACAAATATCCTAAAAATTGAGAGTATTAATTTCTCCTTCGATTATAAATGGATCCCTTCCAATCAATAGGAATTCTAATGATATAAATTTTGATTTTCCTTCCCAATTGATTGGAGCAAAGTATGACAACTAAGTGTGTTGGTACTTGTGACTATTTTTGAAAAATTAAATATGTACAAAAATTAAAATTTGGGAGGTTTTCTCGAGCCTATTGGTAACCAGTCTTGCGTAGGCACCCGTACTCTTTTTATCCTCCATCTTTTATTCTATTTTTTCTTTTTCCATATTTTTCTATTTTTTTGGGTTTTTCTCTTTTTTCGATTTTTTTTGTATTTTTCAATTTTTCTGAAAAATAAAATAACATATTTTTGTGTCACAAGCACCATGATTACACACAATTTCAAGTATTCATTCATACAAGAAATTATTGCATAGTTTCGCTAGGGGTCTATCTATAATAAATGGGTATTCTAAAACACTATCAAATTTAAAAGACTTTGCAAATATAAATTACTCAAAATAAAAATTCTAGGTTTTGCAAATTTTGATCAACTCTCATGGTTAGCAATTAATTGTTCACTTTGAAATTACTAATAATTAAAATTCTGAATTTTTGGTATCATGGCCAATTATCTAAACCTTAGCCTAATTAAAATTTTAAAACAATTCCTATTTAATTAACCTACATGCAAATTATATGATCCTATCAATGCAAATGCCTATATATGCACGCTAGATAAAAACCTCAATCGTTCCTCCCAACTAATTTTGGTTAATCCTTGAAAAGTGGTCCCGATTGAGTAAAACTGCTAGCGAAAAACAAAAATAAGGGTCCTACATGCCATGATCCTAGATACAATGCAAATCCCAAACTAATTTCTTATCCCCTACCCCCATGCTTAAATTTTGTATTGTCCTCACAGATTACTCATTGTCGCGAGGTGGTGGTAGGTTGAATGGAATCGGTGGTGTGAATGGTATTCCCTTGGAAAGGCAATATTCGTAAAAATTCTCATGTGCTTTGTTTACCTTGTCCAAGTATTCTTCCAAGTAGCGTGTGCGCTTCTTTAAATTCTCGAGGGTATTGTTGGCGTAACGTGCGGTAGGGCCCGGCTCGCGAGGTCTTGAAATTGGCGTGTCTTGCTCCCAACCGGTTGGTGCGGGTATGGAGTTGGATGCATTTGTTGTTTCGCTTGGTGGAATGAGATGACGCACAAATGCCATATCATGGTGTTGGATGGATGATGGGTGTGGTGTGCTTTGTGATTCCTCCATAGTGTGTTCGGTTGGCTCTTCCTCCGTGGGCTCCTCTTCTATTGGTTCCTCCTCATCTTGCGCATCATCTTCGTGTTCGGATTCATGTCCGAACTGAAATGACCCCCTATCCGTGCCAATATGGAGGGTCATATTCTCACCAATTTTGAGAGTGTACCTAATGTCGCCGGTGTGTGCATTAAAGACCGCTTGTACATGGTTATTGTTCACCAAGTAGTTCATGTTCAGGCGGTTGTTGCCAAATACTTCCACGAAGCCGTCAAAACTTATGTTGTGGTGATGTGCAAGGAGGGTTGCGAAACAACCCACGGAAACCACATGGTTGTTTTTCGTGTCGGCGGCCACGGAAGTAAGGTGGTGCAAGATGTGGTGACCAAGATGTGGTTGATGTTTATGGCTCTTCATGCAACGCATGATGAAGATATCTCGCTCTTGCACCTCCGTCGTGTCTCCTCCTATTGGAAAGATAGAGTTAGTCAAGATTATATGAATATACCTCAATTCTATTGAAGAAATAAAGCGTGAATCTTTGCGGTATATTTTGCGCTCATCGATTGCAATCATCTCCCAATATTTCGTGCGCTTCTCTCTTGCGCATAGTTCGATTTCGCCATTGATGGGTATGGACAGCGCTTTACAAAAGTCCTCCATGGTTATTGTAAATGGGCGGTTGAGTAAACGGTATGTGATTGTGTCGCCTTCCCACTGTAGCGTTGATAAAAATTCAATGGAGGGCCTTAGATATACTCTTGTAGTTCGCAGGCGGTCCGCCAAGTCCCATAGGTTGATGTTGTTAAGGGAGACGCGCACGTAATCATAACACCCAAGGACTTTCATGGTGTTTATGCACATTGCCGTATTGTTCGCGACGGTACGGTCGAGCAATGTTTGAGTGCGGTCAAATTCTTGCTTGCTGTAGAATTTGATTCCCATTGCTGTGCCAAAGATGTGTTCATTGTCGGATTGAAGATCGGAGGAACGGGGGCTGTTGTGTGCCATTTTCTTTTGATTACGGTCTCTGTACGGGCCGTATTCAACTGATACGGTGCTGATACGGGCTGTACTTGGAGAATTTCAGTGGACAGGTTTCGAATTTGGATCTGAGAATTCTACAAAATGGTGCAGGGAAAAAGGAAAGTGAATGTAGAGTTATATGGCAGTGAAAAGGTGGGATGAATGTGCAGGGAGTGCTGGTAGTGGGGAGTTATTTTTGGCTAAAATTCGAATTTTTGGTTTCTTGAAGCATCAGAAATAGGGTTGGTTAAAACTGCCCGTTGATTACGGTCCGTATCAACTGATACGGTCCGTAACCGTTATGCGGTTTTGTGTTGAACTTTCCTTTTTCTGCGCCTAAGTCGAAGATGAGCCCGTATTGGAGAGTCACTCCGTATTGAACTGATACTGTCCGTAACAGAGGATAATTTTTCGTGACGGGCTTCGAATTTTGTCAATTGAATTCTTCCAGCATTTCCTCCCGTAGGTAAGAATAGTAATCCTGTGATTAGTATAATAGTTTAGGATTGAAATAAATATATATATATATGTATATATATATATATATATATTTTTTTTTTTTTTTTTTTTTTTTTTTTTTTTTTTTTTTAAAGAACGAAAGTGGCTTGGGTTGCCTCCCAAGAAGCGCTTGTTTAAAGTCATTAGCTTGACTTGTTGATTTCATCCATCGTTTGGCCGATTCCCGAAGGAATACGTTTCTTCGTGCTCATCAATTGTTCCTGCGATGTAGTGCTTCAATCTCTGGCCATTCACTTTAAAATATCCGGTTTCTTGACCTCCAGATTTGGATTGTTCCATAAGGATATACGCATGTGACCTTGTATGGCCCTGTCCATCTGGATCTCAATTTTCCGGGGAAGAGTTTTAATCGTGAATTGAAGAGAAGCACCATGTCGCCCTCCTTGAACTCCCTTTTTCTTATCTTTTTGTCGTGGTAGAATTTCGCCCGTTCTTGATACATCTTTGCATTATCGTATGCGTGTAGTCTCAGTTCATCTAGTGCATTCAGATCTAGTAATCTCTTCTTGCCTGCATCCCTAAGGTCATAATTGAAAGTTTTATTGCCCAGTATGCCTTATGTTCTAATTCCACCGGCAGATGACAAGCCTTTCCGTAGATTAGCTTGTAGGGTGTCATTCCGATTGGGGTTTGAACGAGGTTCTGTAAGCCCAAAGTGCTTCATCTAGTTTGAGTGCCCAATTCTTTCTGGACCAGGACACCGTCTTTTGCAAGATATTCTTGATTTCTCTGTTCGAAATTTCTACTTGCCCACTGGTTTGTGGATGGTAAGGAGTTGCCACCTTGTGTGAGACGCCATATTTCTTCAGAAGATTGTTGAATTGATTGTTGATGAAGTGCGATCCTCCATCACTTATCACTACTCGAGGGATGCCAAACCTTGGAAATATGATCTTCTGGAACAGCCGTTTGACTATGTTTGCATCTGCTGATGGTGCCGAATTGCTTCCACCCATTTCGATACATAGTCGACTGCTACGAGGATATATTTGTTGTTTCCTTAGCTTGGAAATGGTCCCATGAAATCAATTCCCCAAACATCGAAATCCTCCACTTCTAGGATTGAGTATTTGTGGCATTCATCGCGTTTGGATATGTTTCCCGTTCGTTGACATGCGTCACAGCGGGAGACATAATCCTGAACATCTCTGAAGATGTCGGGCCAATAAAAAACCTG
>JAJGRW010004730.1:0-62610 GCA_025461045.1 Carex parvula | reverse complement strand
GTGGCCCTTGATGGTTCGTTCTTATCTCCCCTCCCGAATTGCCCTCTGCTGGGTTGGGGTGGCCTCCACTCCCTTTATGACCCCCATCAGCATTGGCCTCCGACGACGGCTCCTACAAACAATTGTAAAATATTATTTTATGTACTTGCCGTATTAGTATTTAGTGGTAAACTACCATATATTATTCGTATAAATAGCTTACCGGTGGAGGCCTCAGACCACCTGCTCTGAATAGTGCATCAAAACACGCTCTTGTGTACTCATGGTGTTTATGAAGAGAATCCATTTCAGCTCTGTGTCGCCTATCCTGGGCAGCGATCTCATTAGCAAACTGGGTTCGTTCAGCTGCTAGTAACTGTGCCACTTCTACATTTGAGAAACTCCTATTCGCATCTGCGGCAGAGGTGGCAGTGCTCCTGGTTGGACCCGATGGGCTCGCCTCAACTGTCTCGAGTACTCGGGTTGACTTGCTGGTTCTTCCCCGGAAGCCAAACCCGAATAACCTGCCTCTGGCGTCCTCTCCTTCCACAGCTTTCTCCCAGATTTGCTCCTCTTCCATCTGTTCCCCGTATTTCCCCTTAAGGGCATCAAATCTTTCCTGCAGTGGTTAGGAAAACGATACGAAGACATAATTTATTTGATAATTGTTTATACAATAATATAGTTTAGAAATCACACAAGGAAGGCATGTAGATGCGACTAATGTGAATATATAAAGGGCAGTAGGAATATATTGCACTTGTGTATACAGGATTTACACTTGTGTATACAATCAATTCATTTGCACTTGTGTATACAATCAATTCACATTGAAACTTCAATATATAAGGATCATATAGAGGATTTACACTTGTGTATACAATCAATTCATTTTCTGTACAACCATATCAGTTTATGTTATTTTAATCATATCACATTGAAACTTCAGTTTATATTATTTGGTCTGTCATACTAAAAAGGCAAATGGAATATATTGCAGTAGTGAGGGATGAATTAGAAAATTAGCAAGAGTTGGAGTGTACACAGAAAATTAACCATTTTTCTAAAGATTAAAACACAACAAAGAAAGGGGAATACCGCTGCCTCTTTTGCTCTCCGTGTCAAGTACACCTTTCCCTCCGGTGTATTGCGCATGTGAGTTTTATCAAAGACATCCTTCAATCCAACAGAGTCGCCCTTCTCCCGCATCTGATGTTTAAAAAATAAAAATTTTCAGTGATGTTGAAAAAAATTCAAATTAGGGATGAATGTTGTAAATGTAGTTTTTCAATACCAATGCTTGCTTGTGCCGAAACATACTCTTCGAACCAGTCACATGATGGACCTCATTTTCTTTGCTTGTTCTGTTACTACGGTTGGTGGCCGATTGTTGGTCCCAGTTTTTTGTGGACCATACATCGCACAGCCCCTTCCAAGCTTCTATGTTCTTGCACCATTTAGGAGGAAAGTCTTTCCATTTCTCCTTATCATCCCCATATTTCTTCGTTAACTGCTGCCTTGTTTCATTCAGTTCACGCATGTATGATTCCGCCGCTATCTTCTCGAAGACATCAAGACAACGGCCGATGTCTTCCTTAGGCCCCATGAGTACCTCTGCAGGAATTGTTGGAGGATAACCAGCCGAATCTGCGATGGGAACATATTGTAGGACCTGTACGGTCCCGGCAGGTTCTCCAAAGTTAGAACCCGTATCGTGGTTATCACCTTGGTGCAAAATGGAGAGGACGTGAACTCCGCGTCCCCAACCACCATCAGGTATGGTCTGCCAGCTGGTTGCACCGGGGCACGAGGCTTCGCAAGTCCCCGACCACACCTCACGTCAGATTTTCCCTTGTTTCTCTTTCGCTTCTCTTTTTCAGCCGACTCTTGCGCTGCCGACTCATCAAGCTCTCTCCCGCAGGCCTTCCAAGATTCAGGACAGCTACGGAGGGTCCGACGGTTCCGGCACCTAATCCTGCCATCATCGGTATACAGCCCTTCAGTATGTGCGCAAGGGGAGCTGTCTCCTGACTGGGGCTGTGATGCTGTCTCGGACCGAGACGGTGACCAGTCAGTATCCGAGCGAGGGGAGCTATCTCCTGACTGGGCAGCAGCTGTCTCGGCCGAAGTCCCAGAAACAACAGCAGCGGTATCGGCCGAGACGGTGAATGGGCAGTAGGCGTCTCGGCCCGAGTCCCGGACTGGTCAGCAGCTACCTCTGCAGGAGTTGGTTGTGCATCAGCAGCTATCTCGGCACAAGTCCCGGACTGGGCTGCAGCTGTCTCGGCATCAGTCGGTGAATGGGCAGCATGTTGGGCAGCAGCATAAGTCGGTGAAGCATCAGCTGCTGTCTCGGCCCGAGTCAGATTGGGCAAGCAGCTGTCTCGGCCAGAGTCGGTTGTGCATCAGCAACTGTCTCGGCATCAGTCGGTGATTCATCAGCTGCCTCGGCCCGAGTCGATTGGGCAGAAGCTGTCTCGGCCAGAGTCGATGGGCAGCAGCAGCTGTCTCGGCCAGAGTAGGTTGTGCATCAGCAGGTGTCTCGGCATCAGTAGGTTCTTCATCAGCTGTCTCGGCCAGAGTCGATTGGGCAGCAGCAGCTGTCTCGGCCAGAGTCGGTTGTGCATCAGCAACTGTCTCGGCATCAGTCGGTGATTCATCAGCTGAAATAGCCCGAGTCCGGGACTTGGCACGAGGGGGGGCGGACCTGGGCCAAACCACAGTCGGGGCGCTACCTCTGTTTCATGTACTGGCGGCAGATCGGGACCCGGTTCATCATCAAGTGGATTTAGCCTCCTTGATCTCCTGACGTCACGGATTCTAATATTGCTAAACTTGTCAGTTTTTCTTTTCTTCTGGGACGGTGCACGAGGATCTGGGTGAGGCGGTGGCAGCTGGACTGGGTGCTCCTTGGTTTGAGCCGCAGGTTGTGGTTGCGGTTGCTGGTTGCGATGTGCTGTTGCGGTTGCGGGCGGTTGCGGTTGCGGTTGCGGTTGCGGTTGCGGTTGCGGGCGGGGGGCGGGGGGGGGCGGGGACAGGGGCTTAATTGGTTGGGGGCTGTCATACTTGGGGACGATTTAGCCTCGGGGATTTTTCGACGTTGAACTACAAGAAACTGGGTGCCATCTTCATCTGTACCATGGTCTCTGCAACAATTAAAATGTGATGGTTAATTTCTGCAACAACCCAAAGCCACTGTCTTTCATCTCAAATAACTTTATTAAGGAAATAATCTCAAAGAGATTTCATCTCAGATAACTTTAATACGGAAATAATCTCAAATATCTTCAATCTTTATTTTTTTGTACATACCCGAAGCCACTGTCTAGAGTTTTAAAAAAAAAACCTTCCTTATTGTTTGAATCATGGTACAGTGATAGATGAAATGAAACCTAAGGGCATTTGAGGTGCTAAAAATGATTAAGGAACCAAATCAAATTAAAATTGCATTTTAATCAACGACCTCTTTATAAATATTTATAAATGCAACTCAAATGCCATTAGGTTTCATTTCATCTATCATTGTATCATGAGTCAATAATTGTTGCCGAGACCCAATCCCTTATATACCCTCTCTTCCTTAGACCCAATCCCCTTTATATACCAATAATAACTATGTTTTACAACTCTCAATGAGAGCATCCCCTTCAACTAATAAAACAAACCAAAAACTACCTTGTACCAGTGACGGTACCAACACTGGTACAGACCTCATGCTTAATCCAACCAGTGACCGTATCAATACTGGTACAGCACCCTAGCAGTGCTTAATTCAAATGTAAACCTTCCTGATACTATGCTTAATTCAAAGTAACCTTCCTGATACTAAGTGAATTAGTTATAAATAGTTACTGTACAGCTAGCCTTTTTTATGGGCATGATCTAGCACCGGATTCAGTTGTGTTGCAGCTACTTCGAATGGCATGATCTAGCACCGGATTCAAATGGAACTCTTTAACTGCCAAACTTTTATTTTCCTCGGTTTTATCAAAACTTGTATATGTTGCATAAAGACATAATGGGAACCATGATGAAGAAGATAAAGAGGCACGAAAATCAAGATACTAATGAAATTCGGAAAAACCATGTCACTTGAGATTGGAAAAAACGCAATGGTGTGCCAAATTCGATTTGACTTGACCAAGGACAAAAATAATACTGACGATGCGTGACTCATTTGTGAGTTTATCGTAAAATCAAGATCAAGGAGCTTACTCGATTCTCAGTGATTAATCATGAATTAGAGTCAAAACTAGATCAGAGTCAAAACTATGTACAATCCCAACCCCAAAACCAGAAAGTAATTAAGTGGATTAACATGAATTAGATATATATTAGGTTTCAGTTTTTTTGACCCATTGGAGAAAATACGTGTGAGTTATTAGAATTTAGGATGGTAAATACGTAAATTATATAAATTGGATGGTAAAATACGTAAATTATACCGTTTGTGAGTGGGTATATATGATATTCTCCCTAAAATTATATTATGCTTTTCATCTTATTATTTACATCCCCATTCAAGAAGTCACTCAAATTAGTCATATGCCCCATCTACTGTTTTAATCATTTCAAATAATAAATTAATAATGACAAAATAATAAATAATAAATTAGTATTGACAAATTAATATTGACAATTTCAGTGATTAAGCCCTCACTTCTAAACCCTAACCCAAAACTATGTAAAGAAAAAGTAATCTTCAAACAAATCGTTTCTATGAGAGATGGTCTTAAACCCTCACTTCTAAACCCTCGCTTCTAAACTTTTGTGAAAATAAATAGATTCAGTTTAAACTCTTACGTGTGTCTGACAGCTGCTCGGGTTCCATCGCCGCCTTCGTCCGATCCGGCTGCTCGGCTGATTTCAGTTGAAACTCTTAGTAAGGTGCTGAGAGGCGTTTGTGTAGGGTGGTTGAGCAAAAGGAGAGGCGGAAGAGGAAGAATCGCGGGCTTGAGAGGGCTGAGAGGCGTTTGTGTGGGTGGTGAGCAAAAGGAGAGGGCTGAGAGGAAGAATCGCGGGCTGGAGAGGGCTGAGAGGCGTTTCGGTAGTTGTTTGAGTAAATAGAGAGGGCTGAGAGGAAGAGATCGGGTTTCTTCTACCCTAAATCGGGTGGCAGGTGTGGCGTTTGGTTTTCAAAAAATAATGGCCAAGTCCCAGAGAGAGGATTTCAAATCTCTCTAAGGTTTGAGAATTGAGAGTAATTCATATCCTCGACGGGTGACAGATCTCCGGGAATCTTTTACAATTAATTGATCTGGACCGTTTTTTTAACTTGGCACGAATCCCAAAACCGGATGAGAGTTAATCTCAAACCGTAAATAGCTATCACTAAAAGGGAATCTTTTACGGTACCGTCGAGGATATGGATTCGTCCCAGGGAGCATTTACGCTCTACAAAAAATGATTAAGGCATCGCAAAACTCTTTAATGGAGACGTCCATTTTCGGAGTATGACCCTTCATCACCCATCAGACGGCTAGCATAAGCAGACCAATAAATATGATTTTTTGTACACCAAATTATATGATTTTTTGTACAGCAAATGATATGATTAAAATCCTCAATAAATAATTTCTATATTTAAACATACCCTTGGAATATATCTTCTCATTGATTGTTGATATCATATCATTTCATTAATATTTGCCCCTTGAAATTGAGCAAATAATTATGGACCGTTCATTTTCGTATCGAAATTCAACGGTTGATCTTTAACGAAATGATTTCAAATTAGTTTATAAATGATCAAGGGATAACATTGAACGTAAAAATAAAAAAAAACAGAAGTTTCAATGTGGCGAACCTTCGATCCAACGCAAACTAATTGGGGCCATACGATGTTTGTATTTTCCGTAGGCTTGATGGAAAGGTAAACGACCATCGAATCTCATCCAATTTCACTGCAATGAGATGAATGCGATACTCTTCGATTTGAACGGTTTCGATCGACTGTCGGACAACATATAATTGCGGGTCTTCATTAACTCGTACTACAAGAGTTAATGTTCTATGTTGATACTTAATGGATGTGTGTTACTCATGCAATAAGTATCTTATGCTATTTTGTTTTTTTTATACAATTTTATTAGTAATTCATAAACATGCTACTTCAGACATTATTAATCAGATTTCATTTATCAAGGGTGTAAATCAAATTTATTTGTAAATTCAATGTTCACAGATCCAATTTATATGTGATTTATTTAACACATCAGCTCTGACTACGAGCAGCGCTATATTATATAATCACAGGACCTTCCAACACATAAGATTTACCGCATGAAGCTAAAACTGCTCTGTCCATTTAATTTGAAAGAAAATTGTTCTAAGGAAACCTATTCTCTCTGGATGCATACATGCGTCAATCTTGATACCCATATTTGAATCCGGACAGTTCTTTTAACTTTGCACGAATAAAAAAACGCATCAATTCGGCAATCTCAAACGCTAGTCCGAATCTCGAAGATAACAGATTCTCAACACGTAAATTTCAGAAGCCCTAGACCCTTCCATTTTTCGGCTTTCCCTCCCAACACTACGAAGTTAGTCGGATATGGCTGATTTCATTTCCGTTTTCCCCCCCAATCACATCATGTTTCCGCCCAATTTTCACCGAGAGATATTTAGGCGGAAGCACAAATTTCCCTCTCACTACGACCCTCAATTTCACACTCCTCACAGTCCTCTCATCTAATCCGTCAATCTCTCACAACATCGCCTCTCCTCTAATCGGTGTATTTGGCCTGAGCACCTCGCTACCTCTCCTTCCGTGGCACATCTCGGTGCATGTCTTGTCTGGAAATCTGAAGAGGGCGAAAATTTATTCTCCAATACGAACTAGTTGGTAAGTCCCCCCCCCCCCCCGATATTACTTTAATTTCAATTGTTTGATCACTGAGATGCTATGTGTTTGTTTTAGTTGATTTTGTTTACATTAACCTCTTCACCTGTTAGGAGTTAGGTTGAAATTAAAATATTTGACAAGCACTCGAAAAAAAACTCAGTTGCTAAGAGAAAGCAACTAATTATCCACTCTCTATCTACTAATTTGAACTTGAAATTATCTATTCTTACTGTTAATCCTATCATATCTAGCGAGATGATTTAGCTTCTTCTTTTCAGTGCATACCTTTTATCTTTTGAAGCTTGTCAACTACTAATTCCAGATGAATTTATTTCATCTAATCAAGCTATTTGAAAGCTTGTATATATATCAACCCTCATTAATTTAAGATTTTACTTTTAGAATTTTGAGGCCATTACCTATTGGACTGTTTTGGGTACCAGTGAAGTGCTTAATGCACTTGGCTTATATATGTTGATCACGTGGTATAGTGTCTTGGTTGCATCCTAGAGATTGTTTTATGAAATTTGGAGAAAAAAATACCATTTATTGCTGGAAAAGATGATTAATTTTTTTTTTTATTCAATTTGGAAGTATTAAAGTAAGAATTCCATTACATCATCATCTAAAATTCAAATTTTCCTAGGACTAGCTGTGTCTGGCATTGTTTCGGCAACTATAATTGAAGGACAAAATTATAGAATTGCCTTTGATATAATAAAACAAAAACAAAATATATATATATATATATAGTAGTTGGTTACAGTGCTACATGTAGCACAGAGGTTATCCGTGGTCAACTGCCTAGGTATATTCATTTTATCAAAAATACTCTTTTAGTGTTGTGTACTGTCTTAAATATATGTTTTATGTTTATTTTGTCTATGAGAGATGAAACAATTCTTTTCTAGGATTACAATTGTAAACCTTAATTCCTATAATATGGTGTTGAGCGCTTCATATGGCGATTTTGAAAACGTTGAATGCGCACATATCTGAGGCATGGTTGGGGTATGGAAATAATATACTTTTTAACCCAACTCATATATAATTGGTTTGAGTTAGACATTAAAAGAAGACGTCAAAGAGCTGACCACTATATTTGTCCATCAACTTTGGTTTGATCCTTCAAAATAGATCAGACTCTTTAAAAGGGCTTTTATTTTTTTGAGAGTTCATCTGTTTTTCCTACTGACAAAATCACATGTTGTTAATAGTATGGATATGGAATTTTATCTTTGCCATGGTTTGAATTTGATTTATTTTTCGAGCTTGATATCATTTTATACTTAAAAGTATATCAATGAAGTTTAAACTATTTGACTTACTTATAGTAGGGGTTTAGATATGATTATGATTTGGTTTTCATATTTGTTTATGTTTCTAACTGGGGCTTATTTGTTTGAATTTAGTATTGACGTGATAAAATTTTTTGATGAGAAATGATATTAATTTGATCTAAATGTTTCTAGCTAGACGAGAGATTTCTATCTCTGTGAACACGATGCTGGTCATTCCCTTTGAAGTATTCCCATGTGCTCCTAAAATTTTAATCTGTTATCTAGATATCTGACATATATAAGAAATTATAAATTTTGAATTAGGTGGAATATTCGCCGACGCGTCAAAGGTACGTCATATATATATATATATATATATTAATTCTGTCTGTCATCCTCCATATGCGTCAAATCATTATATTTATTCCTATTTATGACCTGATCATAAGTGGTGCACATGCGAAGAAACCTATCACTAGTGATGTCAAATGTATGACTTTTTTGTCGAAAGTGACGCAAGTTGGTACACGGGTTCGTGTTGATAATTTAAGTAGTGGTTAGTTGGTTACAGGGTGAGACCTTTGGTTCCCTTAATTTTTTCCTTTACTATGGTTCTTTTGTCCCTGTAAACTTTAGTGCTTTGAAGCTGGTTCCGTATGTGTACACATTTTTTTTTGTTATTAGCACAACAGAAATGGCTCCAAGAAAGTCTTGTCTTACAAGAGCAACACGTAAAAAACACTCCAAGAGAAGTGTACTTCACAGCCAGCTCTTGAGGTTGGCGAGGGTTCAAATGTTGACCCTGAAAGAGAAATTACACAACCAGAACCGCCAAAGAAAAAGGGGACGAGGCGCCGGAAAGATCAGAAAATCAACTGATGTAGTCGAGGACAGACCGATAATCTGGCCAGTTGGGGATTGTGAGTTCACATGCAATCAACAGTTGGGCGATTGCAAACCAAAGGAAATAACAGCAGCAATCACTAGGTATAAAATCTAACTTGAGAACTTGAAATTACACAGCCAGAACTCGATATATTGTTTTTAGGGATTTTATGCTTCTAATTGTTGCTTTTTATTTATTCTGTTTTGTCAAGAAATTGGTAAACAACATCAGTCTCTGGTAAGTTAAAAACAACATATTCTGATGCACTCAAGCTGATTAATTACACAAAAATCTGAGTGCCATCAAGTCATGTCAGGTTCAACTTGTAGTGTTATGGTCACAAATCAGGTTGATGCCCTTTACAAATCATGTCATGTAGAAAATACTTTGACTCCTCAATTCACCTTTCTCGCACAATTTCTTGCACTCCCCAAATGTCATGATTTTATTACAATTAGGTTGAATGTACAGCTAGCAATAAAATATGGGTACACTAGAAGGAAGATGTTGTATGTACATCTAGCAACTAGGTTACACTGAAGAGATCATGTTTAATATTTCTAAGATGTTGAATGTACAGCTACCAACTAGGTTACACTGAAGATGTCATGTTTAATATTTCTACTTAGGGTTACACTGTTAATATTGTAAGTCAAATGGCTGATTCTTCCCTTTTATCACTAGGCTAGCCCTAAATCTCATGCCTGGACCGTTGAGAAGCTTCTTGTCATTTGATGACGCCACGAAGAAAAATATTGAGTTCTTGTTTTTGGTACCATATATTTCTTTATCAGTTCACATCAAGAAGCAAATTGCATAACTATCAAACCAATAGTCTTACTTTTATCAGTAACAGACTTACTTTTATCAGTAAAAACAAGAAGCATATGACATGAACTAGCAAACCAATACCACACTACAATTCACATCTGGTTACAGATAGCTATCCACAGTAGATAGAGTTACTTTAACAGTGTTATACTTAATTTTAATAGACTGACTTTTTTTTTTTTAAAGAAAAAATTCAGATACCGTGAAGGGGAAGATCCAGACCATTGCAAAGATGTTATGGAGGCCATAGCAACAAAAAGGTACAGCCAGGAGCTACACGAGGCCAGGGACCTCTGCAGGAAAAAATTTGGCAGAGACATAGAAGCATGGAAAAACCACATTCCCCATTGGTGCCTTGACGACCCCAACTGGCACGGTTTGTGCGATATTTTTTCACAGAGGATTGGCAAGATTTGAGTAAGAAAAACTTGGTAAACCGCACACAGTCGGGACTTTTGGTTGCCCATCACGGTGGATCAGCCAGCTCACACCAGCATTTTGGCAAACTGGTCAGCTTCATCAAATATAATGTTCCCAAATTAACAATATTTGTAATTTACAGATTCATCTGACCTTTATGAATATTTGTTTATTCCTTTTCATGTGGAGACAAAATTACAAAATGGAAAAGAGCCATCGATGGGGAACTTACCTCCAGACTCATAGTCGTCGAGAAGATGGGAAATCACCTGTGGTCATCCAAATACAGTCTACCACAATGGATGGGTCTGAAATTAATGAAAACACTGATGGTAATGGGCTTCGGGATCCAAGTACCCGGGGAGCCTAGAACACAGGTCCCAGATTATGATATCAACTCCTTGCATTTTACCAACTCGAATGCGAAAGCAGTTTATGTAAGTAGTATTATTTTAATTTGCATTTATTGTTACCGTAGTGCATAACAAGGTCACAATAATATAACTAAGCAAATATGTTGTGAGCTTATGTGGCCTATATTTGTTGTTGGTTGACACCATGGGTAGGGGTGTTCAAATGGTTCGGTTTATTTGGTTCATAGGAAAAACACAAATAGGACATATATAGGGACCCAAGTGTAAATTCCTCATTTACTGTTCTGACAAGGGTCTATATAGCTACTGAGAATGAATTTTGATAAAAAAACAAGTGCTGATATTTACATCTCCTCTTTCCATATGTGTAAGAACTAGATGAACTAACTGTTCTTGATGGCTTTCTAATATGAATTTTATGATTTCCAATATGTTGCAACTCATAGGAAAAACACAATAGGACATAATATAGGGACCCAAGTGTAAATTTCTCATTTACTGTTCTGACAAGGTCCCATATAGGTACTGAGAATGATTTTTGATAAAAAAACAAGTGCTGATATTTACATCTCCTCTTTCCATATGTGTAACAACTAAGATGAACTAACTGTTCTTGATGGCTTTCTAATATGAATTTTATGATTCCAATATGTTGCAACTCATAGGAAAAAGTGAAGGAAATGGCGGCTGATCAGGCCAATGCTGACATGGATGAGAGCACCATGTTTCTGACAGCTGTTGGTGGATCAAGACACGGTAGGGTGCGGGGATTTGGAAGCCTGCTTCAAGGCAAGGTGCCAATAGCAACCACCCGAGCCAGGCAGAAACACACAGCTTCTTCTGTCTCTGGTTTGACAAACAATGAAGGGCCGAGAATCCAAACCCGCGAAGAACTGGAAATACTCTTAGCTGACCGTGATCGTCGTCTTGATGAGGAAAAGGCTGTGAGGGAGAGAAAAACTGGCACTTATGACTTATACTTCAGTCAATTATTCACTATGTATGGGGCGCAAATGCCTACTTCACAGGTATTAAGACCAATTTGGTAGTTAATTTAGGGTTGTAAAACTTTTTTTATGTTGACAGATTTTGATATGACACTGCCTGTTTGCACCATTTTGGTAGTTGTCTTTGCTGTTGAGATATAGCAGTATACTAACATTACCTCATGTGCATTTTTTATATTTTAGGATGGAGTAAACGCTTCTGGAACTCAGCAAGGTGTTGTTCCTGTAATTCCTTCTCTTCAGGTCACAATTTTACTTTTACAAAACATAACGATGTTTATTTTATTCAACTTCCATTTTGTGATCTAGGATTATAACAATGCTTGCATATACAATGTTTAGGGTCAAGGGCTCACCAATCAACCATCTCGTGTAGGAGCTTCACTTATGCAAATGCCCATTCCCCAGGTAATGAGTTATATAGTGTTGCTTTCAGATTTAACTTATGAAAACCCGCTAAATGAGGGTTCATGTAGCTATTGGCTTTAAGTATGACAAATAAAGCTTAGTTGACTAGCTAGGGGGTAGTCAATGTACAATCTGTGATCCTACAAGTTACTCAAATCTGACAATCTAAGATAGGTACAAAACACAAGAATGTACAATTTCAAAGACCAAATTCTTATTTGTTCTTAGGAACTTCATAACCCAATCCAGTGGCTGTCGGTGCAATTCTTTAATGTACTTGTAACCATCGTGGTACACATAGGGTGTTCTTACAATTGTCTTGTAAGCGATAGGGTGTTCTTATAATTGTGCTTATTTTTGCACATCTTCATCAATGTTTGACACTTCTTTGTTAGATAGTTTATATCTTCTTTGTTTGACACTTCTCTGTTTCTATGTGGTATACATAGGGTCTTGCTTTTCCTATGCAACCAAACCAGGGAGGTAGTTTCCAAGAACTACTAAATCAAACTCAAGCTGGAAATGATGACAATACAAGGGGTGAGGATGATATGAGCCAATGGTTCGGGCAGTCCACCTTCAACGTGAACCAGCGTTAACTTGTAAATAACCAAAAAATGTGCATTTACAAGTTATAACATATGACAACAGGAATGGAACCTTATATTTTGAATTTTTGTTAACTCATAGTGGGTATATTTTGTGTATATATAGTGTCAATGATGCAAATATATAGTATTGCTGTAGTAACGGCCGTTTGCTAATTTAGGGAGATAGTGCATGATGATTATACTATGTTCATGCTTTAAAGTTATTAAATGTTATCGATCTATTTATGAATGTTTTTTCTGTCTATTATTGATGTTTTTATGTTTAATGTGGAATGTATGGGAGTACCGAATTGGTACAGGCAGGATTGTAGGATGGGGAATGTATGGGATTACCTAATTGGTAAGGGAGGATTGTAGGATGAGGGCATACAGATACTTTTCCTTCCAGGTTTGTATTTCCATGGGTATTATATGGAGATTAAAATTAATGTTCCCATGCAAATAATCTGGTGGGCCAACAAACAATAACAGAATTAAAAATAATGTACACTTGGAAATACTGGGGTGGGTCCCACGTACGCTGCCCTTGGAAATAAACATATGGGCCCCACTATAGATTGCCTTGGAAATACTGGGGTGGGTCCCACGTACGCTGCCCTTGGAAATAAACATGTGGGCCCCACTATAGTTTTCCTTGGAAATACTGGGGTGGGTCCCACGTACACTGCCCTTGGAAATAAACATGTGGGCCCCACGTTCCCTTGCCTTGGAAATACTGGGGTGGGTCCCACGTACTCTGCCCTTGGAAATGCTCTGGAGGGTCCCACAGACGTTGCCGTTGGAAATAAACAGGTGGGCCCCGCGTTAGCTGCCCATGGAAATGCTCTGGGGAGTGTCCGAGTGTGAAAGTATTTCCATGCGCCCTTTTTCCAACTGTAAGCGCATGGAAATACTCAGGAATGAGTATTTCCAACGGCATCGATGGAAATAAGTGCTATTTCCATCGAGGGTTGTTGCAATGGGAGTATTTCCATCGGTAGCGCATGGAAATGACGATTTCAGGGCTTATTCCATCGGTACGCCGATGGAAAAGGCGATTTCCTGCCGTTGCAAAAAGCGGAAATTCTAGTAGTGGAAGCCGAACTGCTTATTCGGTTTCTTTAATTAGATGCTGATTTCTGATGTGGTTTACTGTGTGGTTGTAAGTTTTGATGTGGCAGCTAATGAAACCGACCCACTTCCTTTAGAGTCCGAAATTCTGATAGGATATATATATAGTACTAAGCAATGTTATCACAACCGGATTGGACATAGATTCGGTAAATATTCAGGTCAATGATTTATTAGTCAGACCAGTGGAAAACCGATTCAATTGTTGGTTTTTAAATAATAACATACATATATATATATATGAGATATGAGAATTGTTATAAAATATTCAGGTCAATAATATATTGTTTATATTGTATCTATGAAAATTCACACGCCTAGCTATATATCCAACAATAATATAAAATTAAATTTTTAGGTATATTTCCAAATTTAACATCTAAATAGAACAGAAATGCCGAAAATATTAAAGGAGCATTGTACATCACAGACATGGGTCAAATTGATTCAAATTCTGATCAATTTTGATAAGATCAATTTTGATTTGTGCAAGTTGATAGCCAATCTAGATATTTGTTAAAAAGTCACAAATTTTTGTTGTTGACATAATTGAGGTAAAATGTCCAATTGGTGCGGTCAATAATGTACTGATCCTCAATAATGTTCAATTGATATTTTTACCCGCCAATCAAGTTTTTCAAGATATTTTTCAAAGGTGCGGTCAAATTCCAACTAAAGTCCAATTGGTGGAATATATATAGTTTCCACTTTACACCAATTTAAGTTTAATTTGAAAAATTTTCGAGTGGCGGGTAAAAATATTAACATTATTTAAATATAAATGAGACGTACCGAATAGCCTATTCGGTACTTACAATTTTTGTAAAAAAATAAAAAACAAACCTATCAAGTTAGTTTTATAAATTGTATTTTTCTAATTATCGTTTCCAAAAATAATTCAACCTATGTGCAACTTTTTTTACTCTCTCTTGTTTAAAATGAAATACTGAACCACTTTAAAAACTGGCTTTATAACGAGTTGGTGTTTTCATTACAAACTGGTTCTTTAATTCTGTTTTTTCCGGTTCAATTTGCATGAATAAACTTTCAAATAAATCAAACCAGAAAAGGGCAGCATCCCGTTCATTCCGGTTCACCGTCTGGTCCGGTCCAGCTTTTATAAGAAACTAAGCGTCAGGTGGAATCGTTTTCAAATGCGTACCCGTTACAAATTGTACACTCAATAACCACACATCACATTTTCATCTTTTAGAAATTCTAGAATCATGATAAAGCAACTACTCAATTTAACAATGTCTAATTCCTTTATTTGGTTGGAAGTCCTGAGCTAGGCAACATTAGAATATTCAACTCAACACTTAATGGTATCAGGTTCCTATTCAATCCTATTTATAAGCCTCACATGATGAATCATTGCATTGCTCAACACAATCCACATATTTGCAATCCTACTCAGTAGTACCACAGCATATCTTCATCTTTTAGAAATTCTAGAATCATGATAAAGCAACTACTCAATTTAACAATGTCTAATTCCTTTGCTTTTCAAAGCATTCTTCTTTCCATTGCTATCCTTGTCTTTGTAAAATTTATTCTCTCTTATACAACCAACAAAAGGAAACTGCCTCCAAGTCCTCTGGCACTGCCGTTTATCGGCCACCTCTATCTTTTCAAAAAGCCCCTCCACCATGCCCTCGCTATCACAAAAATACGGCCCCATCACCTTTCTTCGCTTTGGTCCTCGGCCGGTTCTCGTCATCTCCTCTAAATTATTGGCCGAAGAGTGCTTCACCACCCACGACTTGGCCTTAGCTAACAGACCTCAATTACCCTCAGCCAAACGCAACAACGGAAAAGTCGAGATCGTTGCCATACCTGTGGTCAACTACGGTCCCTTCTGGCATAGTGTCAGGAGGATTGCAGCAGTCGAGCTCCTCTCTGCTCAGCGTTTACATGCATCGTCAGATGTTCGTGCCAGAGAGGTCCAAGACATGGCTCGCCGACTCTTCAAGTCTTGGAAGAATTGTTGTATTGGATCGAAGGGCTCAGATGGGGCAAAGAGGCTTGAGCTGAAAACAAATCTATTTGAACTGTCGCTTAACGTGTTGATGACAACAATTGCAGGGAAGAGGTTCTATGGAGATAACATAGAAGACTTGGAGGAGACAAAACGATTAAGGGAAGCCGTGGAGGAGCACTTTGCCTTGAGCGGGGCATCCAATATCGAAGACTTCTTGCCGGTGCTTCGGTTCCTCGATCTAAATGGAGTGATGAATAAAAAGGCACACTTGTCAAACCGACAGATAGAGATGATCGTAAAGCTAATAGAAGAGCACCGGACAAGTAGTGGTGAAACAAAGAAAACAATGATAGCTCATTTGCTTGAATTGCAGAGAAAGGATCCAGAGGGTTACAGTGACCATATAATTCAAAGCATCAGCCTGGTATGTTAGGCGCCCATAACTGAACAATCCAGAAGTGCTCAAGAAGGCGGTGGCTGAAATTGACGAGCATGTCGGGAACGAGCGGTTGATAGAGGAGTCTGACATGGCACAGGTTCCCTACCTTCAATGCATTCTGAGCGAGGTGCTCCGCCTTTACCCTGGTGGGCCCCTTCACGTGCCTCATGAATCACGTGAAGATGTAACCATTGGAGGCTACAACATACCATGCAAGACGATGGTGTTAGTGAATGTGTATCATATCCACAGAGATCCCGACATATGGGAGGAACCTGAGAAATTTAAGCCGGAGAGATTTGAGAATGGGAAGGCTGAGGGTAAATGGATGATACCATTTGGGATGGGTAGGAGAAGGTGCCCGGGAGAAGGCCTCGCCATGCGTGAAGCCGGATTGATGTTAGGAACATTGATTCAATGTTTCGAGTGGGAAAGAACCGGGGATGAACTCATTGACTTGACTGAAGGTTCCGGTCTGACTCTTCCTAAAGCTGTTCCCCTCGAAGCAATGTATCGACCCCGAGAAGCTATGATAAAGGTTCTATCTGAGTTGTGATCTTCTTGTGACAGCCCATAGCTATGATAAAGCTATGATAAAGCTATGATAATGGTTCTTTCCTTTTTAGTTTACTATAGAATTTGTTGGTATTTGTATCAAGTTTAGGGACCTATCCGTAAAATAAGATATATAGAGGAATTCAAGGGGCTTGGTTGTAAGATGTAAAATCTATATATACCCCATGAGGTCCTACAACTTCACGAGATGGGTTTTTGTTGTCTTTTTCTTAACTAGTTGTCTCCCAACTTGTATGAATAGTTGCGTCAAAGCTTGTGTAATTATGTTAATGTATTAGGTAAGTTTAGTATGCAAAATTTTCGACATGTTAATTTTATACAATATATATTTGAACCATTTCAAATAGTACAATTCCAAGTAAAATTATATAGCTCACGACCTTCAAATAGTTACACCCAATTTTTTTTAAAAGGAAAAACAAAAAAAATATTGATAATAGGGTACGGTTTCATGAAATTTCGAAATATAGGAAGACCGTTATGGTTTATAACATCCAGGGCACTGTAGCTGGATGTTATAAATCATAACGTCCAGTTAATCTGATCGTCAATGATCGTTTAATAAAAATGTAGCTTGACATTATGGTTTATAACGTTCGTTTTTTCGTTGAAAGCAATCCCACAACAACAGCAGTTAGAACTGAAGCAAATAAAAAAAAAATAATGTAGCTGGACTTTATGGTTTATAACATCCAGCTATAGTTCCTAGTCGTTATAAACCATAACGTTTTTCTTATTTTCCAAAATTTTACGAAATAGTACCCCATTGTCGATATTTTATTTTTATTTTTCCTATTAATAAAAAAATCGGGTTACCAAATAATACTGATTGAGAGAAATGTAGCAGACGAAAAGACTTCAAAAACATGAGATTACATTATATTATGTCCATATATTTGAAAGATTTTTCATGGTTGTATTTGCTTAATTATCATGTTAGAAGTGGATTTTGTTAAAAAAATAAAATTTAATAGGGAAGCATCTCATAGGAGTAGCAAAATGAATTAACTCCTTTTTGAGGAGGGTTCAAATGCCTCCATTTTTCATGCCTCCACCATGCCTCCATTTTTAAAAACTTTAATAACTCAAAATTTAAAACTTAAAAATCAAAATAAAACCATTGGATATGATCTAAATCATTTTATCTATGCACTTGTAAAAAATTATGACATTTCAATTTTATTTTGGTTGTCATCAAGAGCTTGTAAAAAAACATACAAATGTGGATAATTTCTAGACGTTGATTTTTCAACTTATTGATTCACATAAAAACAAAATCAAAATATGATAATTTTTTATGAGCACTTAGATAAAATGATGTAGATCATATCCAATGGTTTTAAAAATGGAGGCATGGTGGAGGCATGAAAAATGGAGGCATTTGAACCCTCCTCTTAACTTTTAGATAGTGTTTCTTTTGTAACCCTACAAGAAGAGTCATTAAACAATATATTGGGCCGGAACTCGAATTAGTTTGAACATAAATGTGGAAGTCGGATATATGTTTATGTGATATTATGATTTGTATAGGCAAAATGTTACATGACATTAATTTTGAGATTTAAGATAATTTGAGTGCTAGTTTGGTTTTCGTAATCTATTTCATACAGAGTAATATTGTTCTGTATTTCTGTGTAATTCATTTGGTCATGAATCGTCAAAAAATATTGCATATTCCATCCACCAAAGAAATTAGGACCTAGGTTTCCAGTCTAAAGAATAAAATATGGAAGGTTATAACGAAGTCCAATTTTTTAATTTGTTGATTTGAAAAGCAAAAGTTTAGGATATGATAAGTTTTCAAATAACTTCGGGCGTATCTTTTTCGGTATGAGTAGTACATTCTGTAAGAAAAAAAGCTTCCTGCAATGCAAAAGAAATGCAGATTATTAGGGAACTACAAATTTTAAAAGAAATGCACATAAAATCTGTCACTTGTGTTTTTTAAATTATCAATTAGGAAAAGAAGGCGTAGTCTGAGGAGGCTCGAGAGCCGTGTGATTTGAGCAGTGTTTATTGCAGTAGTACAAAAACGCAAAGCATACACTGCTTATTATACATGTTTTGCTCAAAATTCTCACTAAATCCGTGTCCAAAGCAAGAAAACACTTTTCCGAAAATTTGCTCCGAAAATATGATCAAATTGTATGGGTTTTACTATTTATAACTGTGTATAAATGTGCTCCAACATTTATACACGGCTGTAAACAATAAAACTGTGTACAATTTGACTATATTGTAAACGGATTTTTATTAAAAACCATGTATGAATGTTGGAGGCCATTTTTAGAAGTTTTGGAGCGCATTTTCGGACGGGTGTATATGAGATGCTCCATTAATTCTACACGGTTTTACTGTATAATCTGTGTGTGTGAAAGAAATAAAAATTTTCCATGTCATCGATCTGTGCCTTCCTGTTATAATGCATCTCTCTCTATTTTTTCTAAGTCATTTCTAAAGCATCTCGTACCAGTAGGTTGTACATAGACATTCTCTGAGTCAAGTAAATTTGAATAGGCAAGGGTAGGGCGAGTGATAAGGCAAGAGAGGCGAAATCTTCACCGAAAAGATGATTTCCGACGATGGAACTTCAAACGACCATAAAACAGCGCTCAAGTGTCCGACTTTAGTGTTTAATAACTTTTCGGAAAGCTCGCGAGGAGATCTACAACTTTCACCGCTGCTGTAGCCGTGTTTGCAATTTTCAGCCTAAAAAAACAGAGAGAAGAGCCTCACAACTTGAATTCTCAGACTAAGTTTTTTCTTTCTAATTTTTTATTTTTTTTCCTTTACCATGCTTTTTCTTAAACATTGTTCGTGTAAATGTAGGAAGTCTCAGATCTAGGGCTTTTTATTATATTTCATGTTGTTCATTTTGTATGCATGTAATATGTGATGTAATTGTAATATGTGTTGTATTTATCTTTCTAGTCTTCTTAAATTTAGTTTAGTGTTTTTGGTATTTAGATCTAGGGTTTAATTTGAATTCATATCTAGAACTTGATTTGAATTTAGATCTAGGTTTCATTTGATTTTTTAATTATTTTTTTGAATTATACACGGTTCACTTTAAAGCCCGTGTAGGATTAAGGTTTTTATACACGGTTTTACTTCAAAAACAGTGTATGATGTGTTTTTTCGAAAAAAAATCAGCAAAAAAATGTGAATTGTACTCGGTTTTTTTCAAAAACCGTGTAGGGTTAGTGTTTTTGTACACTTTGAAAACCGTGTAAAATTTAGTGACCCTATAGTACACGCTCCCCGTATACACGGATTGAAAACCGTGTAAAAGCTCATTTTTTTTACCTTGGTTAGTAGCGTTTTTTGTACTAATGTTGGTACCAACGGTTAATAGAGATGAATGGCATACTGTGGATTATTTTCTAATTGAGAAATAAAACTAAAAACTATGTTCAGCTATTCAAAGAAAACGGTACGTGGCTCCATAGTTGGGACCAAACGTCTTGATAGTAAAAAGCATTTCTTTTATATATAGAGCCAAATAGTTTTGGATATGTTTTCTGTTAATATTAATGTTGGTAAGAGCTAATTTCCTCATTCAGTAAGAAATAAGAAATACATAACGGTAACAACTTTCTGATCTAGTAGATAAGGTGATAATTTGATTGGAGGACCCCCTTATACATATTTCAAATGAAAAGATTTTGACTTATCTAATAAAATTTTGTGGCAAAAAGAACTCGATTAAGGATTAGCTGGGTTTTTACTTTTTACAAGGGTGGAGCCTTGGTTTATTTTTATATTTATTTGTGTTAGTTGGTATTGGGCAAAAACATATATCTGATCATATTACCTTCAACAATTCCTTCAAAACAGTGACATGACCTTCGGCGGCAGCCAAATGCAGAGGTGAAAACCCCTGGTCGTTGAGCTCCTTGGCAAGCTCTGATTTGTGAGAGATAACGTCACGAACAAAATCAGCATGCCCAAGCATTGCTGCAATATGTAGTGGGTTATCTCTCCCTGATGTTCTCCCAGTTACTTTCTCGAGCATGAGCTTATCTTTCTTGAGAAGCTCTTTTAAAAAATTCACATCTCCAGCATGAGATGCCTCTTCTAGTCTTGTAAAGAGTGTACCCATATTCTCTTTTCCTTGATTGAGTTTCCATACACAACTCTATTCCTTAAATAGGTTTATGCCGCGTGTTGACCCAACACCAATTCTTGTGGTTTCAATTGAAATGTACTATGCTTTCTATCTACGGAGGCCAAGAAATAGAAACTGTCGTGTTGATCTGATCACGCAAAACGTGTCTTTTAAATTTGTAAACTCGGTTTGCTATCGGGTCGGATCGCAAGTACACAATCCTATCGAGTAGTATAATCGATGTCGATCCACAATGAATAATGATTTAAGGTCTCGAGCGATTAAATCACAATCTTTCAAAAGGCTCGAAATTTGAAAATCAAGAGTTGTAGTTGTGATCAATGTATATTTGGCAAAAATTAAAAGTAAGTAAAGTAAAGATAAAGATGCGAATTTCTAGGATTTTAGCACACCGTTGCTACTTCAATCCGCTTTGATTCTTACCTTTATTTGATGTTGGTTTTCAGTTGTTGTAAGAGAGTTTCTAATCCAATTTTTCGTGCATAGCCACCCTACTAATCAAGAGATCCGGTTAAGACTTGTCTTGACTAATGCAAGGAGATCTGTGATTAGCCCAAAAGAATTCAGACTTCACTGTTAGGTCCGTCGCCCTACTATCTTGGTCATGTTGGGTGTCAATATGGTAAGACACGACAATACGACATTCGTCTGCGAATGTCGAGAATTCCATGTACACTTTTGTTGATTCAATTAATGGGTATCTCCCGGTTAAGATTTCTACTACAAATCTAGTATTTTTATTCTTCCTTATTCCAATCCGATTAGTCTAATAATGACGATCTCTCATGCGTGTCCACAACATGCTGGTCTAGGCCAATAAACAAAATCAAGTAAGATTTGACATAAAATGCAAAAGCAATCGAACAACAAAAAACTAAACAATGATGAAATTAAAATATATATCAAAGCATCATGAGTAACAAGGTTTACTGTAAATCCTAAGAATCTAAATTTAGCCGCGGAACGGTATATTTACAAAGAGATAAGGGAAAGATACAACCATAAACGAAGTACCCTCATACTTAGTCTCTACACACTCCTCTCTTCTCACTTAATAAAATAGAACACCAAAAGGTACAAAGATGGTTCTCTCCTCTGTCCAGAGGGCTTATATAGGAGTGAGGGGTGTCTGGAAATTAGTGAAGTCCAAGTAATCTGATCTGAATATAGCTGGAGCGGTTATTCACCGAAGGGCGCATTAAATACGGACCGTATTGGCTAATACGGTCCGTACTCCCCCTGTGTCACTGAGAGAGTTAATGCGTATTCGGCCATCTTTGGTTAATGCGTACTAGAGCCTTAGTCGATGAGCTGCGCTTTTTCGATTGACCTGATTTTTGCTCCAAATAAAATAGCCCAAAAACATGTTTTCTGTACAAAAATATAAAATGGAGCAACAGTAACATTTTTCTCTAATTAATTAAACATAAATGTGAGATAATAAGGCAAAATTTAAGTCAAAATCCTATGTAATTCACTATCCTTTTGACGTTGATCATGATCCGTACTTTTATTCTGTCCATTCAATTATCTACCAATAATAATTATATACATGCATGTTAAATAGAATTTCATAATACTTTATATAAATATGTTTTAAAATGCATGTTAAAAAGAAACTGCGTGTTGAGTCTTTTTCTTAATTTAATCACTTCAAAATGAACATTAATATTAGTAAAAAAATTATAAGTATTCCCTTTCTTCAAATGACCAGGTTATTTTAACATGAGAACAAATAATAAAACTACTGAGATACTCAATTACTTGTATGAGACAAGACAAAGATTTTGACCAGGAAACCTTTTATGCCACAAGAGGAGAAATCATGGAAAAATCCGCACAAAAAGCGAACTCTTAAAAATAGTATGGTGGGTTTTGTAAATATGGGAGGAACTTGGATGACATCTACACAATGCATTCAACTGTTGTCAGAGTATGGCAATAATTTTTTCTGATTTGATATGTTTCCGCAATTACTCGATGAACTATACAATATTGCCTATCGATGAGAATAGATATTTTTAATTTTTTTATAGACAGGATAATTTCAAACTTCAAAGTGAAGTTTCATCGTCTATGCATTGACTTTATCCAATCTTTCAAGTAATTTACCGTTTCTTAATTACTGTTTTTGTTTAACCACAAGTAATGGTATTTAAAATTAAGAAAAGTTCCCATTGCTATCATATTTCATATTTGTTTCTCTAATTCCTACTCTTCTTTAGATTCTTAAAATTAAATAATCAGATATATCCAAAGCTATACAAATAATTTGCTTATAGACACTTAAAATACTATGGTGTTCAAAGTGCCATTGATATTACAACTTTAAAACTATATCAAATTGCACAACCTTCACAAATGCAAAGCACGTGATTTTAGTATCATATGTTACAGTGAACAGTTGGTATACTAAAATTATTGGTTGCATATATTTGGCTTAAATAATTTCCAATTAATTGAGTAACTAATAATAATAAATTAGGAGTAACACACAAGTAGCTTACCGTATTATTGTACAATACAAGAAAGCCTCAAATCTTAAAAAAAAGTCGATCAATTAAAAAATAATGCCCATTTCCGTATGTTTCCTTTCTAATTTGTACTCGAATTATTAATCCCGAGCCATATGTTCAATGACTTTGTAAGTAATTAAGCTGATTTAATTATGTCATAATTAAATTCCACAATTACACACGTGTGATGATAATATGATATAAATGTTTCATGATTCGATGAGAACTAGTGACTCCCATGTTTTTGTCATTGTTAGTTTAAAATTGACTAATTTTAATAAAATAGTAGGAAAAACTAAAAAAAATAGTTTCTATCTTACATTTTTTTTTCCAATGAATCTAGCTACTCAGTCCCATGTTCTTATCATTGTTAGTTTAGAATTGACTAATTTTAATAAAGAAAAGTAGGAAAACCTAGAAATATTATCTAATATTTTTTTGGAAATTACTTGACAATAAAAAAGAAGTCAAAATTTTAACCAAAATAATAAATTTAATCTTAACTTTTTAAATAGATCATGTATTAAATTGGGTGAATATGGAGAATCATTTCTATATACAGACTGTATATATATTATACATAAAGAAATAATAATTTGACTCAAATTATTACATAATGAAAAAAAATTGTCCATTCAAAGGTTTAGTCGTTTAGGTTTGGATACAAATAAGGATAAATAGTCATTCTAATGGCTCTGATTAGGTTTTATAAACAATTGGACTATTGAAATTTTTTTTCCATGTTAGAGAATTAACTTTGGACAAAACATCTTATATATTTCCTAGAGAATTAATTTCTAATTAATTAATTAAACTTTTATTGAATTTTTTGGGAATATCCTCGTATCCCGTCATTAATTAATTACTATATATGTTCCCAAACTTGCACCAACAAAGTGAGTGTTGACATTAACAGGGTACCTGTATATTCCAATTCATAAAAGCATGTGGAGTATTAAACAAGTACAATACATGTGAATTGACTAATGTAAATTGAATTGACGATCTTAATAAAATCTGATCAATTTGAACTGTTTACGCTACGAGGTACAATAGAATAAGGATCTGAAATTATTAAAAACTTTTTAGAATATTATAGATGCATGTCTAAAAATCCCCAAACCTAATAATAATAATAAATTATAGTATTACAAAAATCTACCACTATCTGTGAAGATAAAATGTAACTATTGTTGAGGGTACACCGGCAGAAATTGCTATTCTCAATGGTATATATGCCACTCTCTGTGGCGAAACTGACAGTAAAAAACACTTTTAACCTCGTAGATAGTGACAGTAAAAAATCTTTTACCATAGAGATCTAAGGGCATCTAAGGGATGTTGGTGTGTTTGTGTGTGATCGATGTTGCATAAAATGAACAATTCTGGGCAAATATGTATGAAATTCAGTTTGAATGCAGTTGAAGATGTACAAAATAAAACAAAAAGAAAATATTTTACACTTCTAAAAAATTTTAAATGGTATCGCTTTTCAATTTTTTTCTTTAAAATCTTCCATATTGTTAAAAATTAAAAGACTATATCCAAAATTCTAAATGTAATGGAGATCACCATAATTAGCGGTGGCTCTGTCATATGATGCGACCATGCAAGAAGGTGAATGCATAGATCAAAGGTTGAGGCGGCCAGGGTGGGGTTGACGCGGCGACAGACTCTCTACCCTAACTGAGATATGTAGTACAAAGGATAATAGAGGGAGTAAAGAAAATAGAAATGTAAGAATAGCAGAATAGGATATTATTTTTTAGTTTTTGAGAGGAATTAAGGGGAATAAGAAGGATGTAGATATGGAACAAAGATTTTTGTTATAGCGTATAGTAGAATAGAGAGGGTTAAGATTAAAACAGAGAAGAATAAAAATTTATTGTTTGAAATAAATTTTTTATTTAAGTGTTGTAAATACTTTTTCAGTTATTAATACAATTGTTAGTAGGATTCATGCCACTAACCTTTAAAATTTAGAAAAGTAAACCAAATAATTTTGATGGGTTATATTTTAAAACAAATTGCACTAATCACATGTCTAAGACCTACGTACCTACCTCTTGGTTTCCTAATGATGACTTGGTCAACACAACTATTTTCAAAGTTCAATAATTTTGAAATTTGAACTTAACAACACAACAACTTGTCAAATATTACAGAGAGAGAGAGAGAGAGAGAGAGAGGAAACCACTGAGAATCTTCAAAGAAAGAGATAGAGAGAGATACACAGTACATAGAGAGGAAGACTGAAACTACACGTTGTAATTGTTTTCTCATAATCAAATTAGAGAAAGAGAGAGAGAGAGATCATGGCCTCTCCTCTGAGACAAGCTCAGTACATGTTGTACCTTTCCCTGATAGGCTTAGCCTTACCGGTAACTATAGTAGCGTCCACGCTGCCCGGTTGCCCGGAAACATGCGGTAATGTCACCATCCCGTACCCTTTTGGCACCCGCCCCGGCTGTTACCGTTCTGGATTTGATATAACATGTAACGAGACCACGACTCCCCCGAAAGCCTTTTACAGTTCAGGTAATATCGAGGTGACAAATATCAACATAATTAGTGCCGAGGTACACGCCCTCAATTTCATTGGGTATTACTGCTACAATCAGACAACCTGGGTTAATTATTCTAATCCATGGAGCAATATCATGGAAACACCATTTCTCTTCTCCAACACTCACAACCGGTTCATAGCCATAGAAGGAAAAATCGGTATCGGGATCGGGATCGGCACCGACCGATTCCGATCCGGATCGGAAAAATCGGTCGGGAATCGGCAGAATCGGATCGGAAAATCGGACTTTTTTGCCAGAAGCTTGTTTTACACTAAAAAAATTGATAAAAAACTTAAAAAATTTATTATCCAAATTGGCACTATCTGCCAATAGAAAAAAATTATTACCCAAATTGATAAAAAAATTTAGAAAAACTCGGACTTTGATGTCTCTTCAATCCGTCCTTTTTACTAATTTTATATCTTACAATTATTACCCAAGTTGGCACCATCTGCCAATAGAAAATTCCGTGATATATAAGCCACTTCAGTCCAGTCAAACCAAAAAACAGTCAATCCGTGATTTCTTTTGGAGGTACAAACTGAAATGTATATATAGAAATGAGTTCTAATATTTAACAAGAATGATTGTGTGGTGTGGTGGAGTTGAGTTTGGATCCTACCCTAAAGGGCGCGAGTTCGATCCTCACAGAGAGCAAAAAAAATTTTTGAGTTTGGTTAAATAGCGTTTCGGCCGTTTCAGTGGAATCGGTTTATTTCGGTCCGAAACGGACGAAATTTGGCTGAAATGAGACTGGAACGGCCGAAATTTGACCGGAATGAGGCCGGAACGGCCGAAATTTGACGAAATCTTCAATAACCGCGTAACTCGGCCTGAAATCGGATCGGTACCGTCCGATCCCGATCCGGAACGGCCGATTTTGCCTTCTATGTTCATAGCAATAGGCTGCTACACCTTGGCATTTATTGCGGGCCAAGGTGACAGTCCTGTACCAATCGGGCTGTGTTTCTGTCTGTGCTGGCTTAAATAGCACAACTGGAGATGGTGGCATGTGTAACGGGTTAGGTTGTTGCCAGACCACCGTCCCAGCGGGGCTCAACTACTATAATGTGACATTTGGTTTCAGTGAAAACAAAGCCTGGTCATTCAACCCTTGCAGTTATGCTGCGCTGATGCAGGAAGACTGGTACAACTTCTCGGTCAAGGATCTAGAAGGGTTTGGATTCTATGAGAGGAATAAGAAGAATGTGCCAGTTGTACTTGACTGGGCTATCCGAGAAAACGGCACATGCCTGGAATCACATGTTGAGAGCAGTTTGAACCCAGCATGCCAAAGCAAACACATTGGATGCGACAACACGACAAACGGTGATGGATACATATGCAAATGCTTGCCAGGATATGAGGGCAACCCCTACCTTCAAAATGGATGCACAGGTAATTTTCAATTTCTTAAATAAACACACCCATGCATATAATTGTTCATCTTTATTCAATAGTTTTCCAATGGATGCAAAGGAAACAAAATTAAACGGTTTATGAGATCTTGATTGAAGCACATAGTATATTTGGTCCAAGTTTTCACAAAGGAGGTCAAACAAGATATACTCCGACATGAAATAAATTTAAAATTAACCTAAAAGTACCCAAGTTGCTAGTATTAAAATTGGTAATCTATAAATAATAAGCAAGTGCCTTGTTCACTAGTTATAACAATTTAGTTTTCATAATGGTCAAAATGCTTGTCAGAGATATGGGCCAGTTATTAAATGTTTTGGGCCTGATGTAGCACAGTCTGGCCCGATACGAACCAAAAACTACTTAATTTGATCTTCTATGTATATTTTTCCTTATATTCTGCTAGAATTATCTAATTTGGGTTTCAACATCTTGTAGAATGCAATTAAAATGGTTGAATAAAACATGCTCCACTTGCTAATGGCAAAGTCCATCCATCAGCTGCAATGAAATTGATTAGATGATAGTACCAACTATTAAAACAGATCAGATGAAGTACTGATTGATCGATATATAAGAATTGCATGTTAAGGAAACAAACATGACCATTCATATGAGAGAAATTACATTTGATATTATTTTTTCTCGTTGTTGCAACAGACATTGATGAATGTAGACTTCCGAATCAGTACCCTTGCACGGGAACCTGCAAGAATACGGATGGAAACTATGAGTGCTTTTGCCCAAAAGGCGAAAAAGGAGACGGCAAAGCCGGGAATTGCACCAAGTATTATGAGAACTTTCCTTATCCTGCTCGAGTGGCTATTGTTAAGCATTAAATAATTCTGGTTTCTCTATACCAACAATTCTGTCAGTTGTGTTGTTTTTTGCATTATCCATGATTAATCAATATATTATACCTTTCTAATCACCAATCCTTCTTTTTAATAAGATTCTATCTGAAAACAACTCAATTGTCTACCAACTGATTAGTATTTATTTTCTTTCTTTTGTCAATACAGCATGTATCCTTGCTGTTGCTATTTTGCTTGGTATTTGTTTCCTTGCAATTTGGCATAAACAAAGGAGAAGGTACATGAAAGAAAAAGATGAGTACAAAAAATACTACGAGATGATGAACAACCACCTTCGAGTGTTCAGCAAGAAACAGATAGAAATTGCAACAAATAATTTTGACGATGATCACATAATAGGCGTTGGCGGTCACGGGGAGGTGTACAAGGGTTTGTTAGAGAATAACAATGTCGTGGCCATCAAGAAATCCAAGGAAATTGGCGAAAACCAAAGAGAGGAGTTTGTTAATGAAATTATTCTCCTTTCACAAATCAACCACAAAAATATAGTTAGATTATTTGGTTGTTGTCTCGAGGTTCAAATTCCTATGTTGGTCTATGAATTTGTTCCCAACGGGACACTTTTTGATTTGCTTCATGAAAAGAGCAAAAATAGGCCAATTTCTTTGGGTATTCGTCTAACGATTGCTTTAGAGTCAGCAATGGCTCTTGATTATCTGCACTCCTCCATCTCTCACTCTATACTTCATGGTGATGTCAAATCGGCAAATATTTTGCTAGATGATGGTTACCACACAAAAGTCTCTGATTTTGGAGCTTCAAATCTCATGCCGGTTGATGATGCTCTTATTGTGGAGCTTGTACAAGGGACTCGCGGGTATTTAGATCCCGAATGTCTGTGCACTCAGATAATTACAAAGAAAAGTGATGTATATAGTTTTGGGGTAGTTATATTGGAACTCATTACAAGGAAAAAGGCAATTTATCTAGATCATGAAACCGGTGATAAGCAACACTTAGCTTCTTGTTTCGTTTCGAAACGAAATCAGAATAAACTTCATGACATGTTGGATGATGAAATAGTGACTACTGATGAGGAGGTAATTGAGGTTCTCCATGAAATTAGCGAGCTCGCTGTGCGGTGCCTGAGCGCCAGAGGAGACGATAGACCGACAATGAATCAAGTTGTTAAGGAATTACAAAATCTGTTGAAGTCTGATAGCAGCTTGCCAGGTTGGCAGGATGAAACAGAAGAGACAGAAAGTTTGCTAAGAAAACCAAAATTTTACACTGCATCAGATTCATCTGCTTTTACTAGTACTGACTATACCGCAGTGCTGGAAATTGACACGGAGACGGCGAGGTGATGAGAGAATAAACTGCAATAAAATCTTTGTTGTGTTAGCTGCTTATGATTCTTTTTTATTCTTTTGTGCATCTGTAATTTAATATGCTATAGTTTCCTGTTAAAGATAGAATGTTAGCTGTATTGATTTAGGATTAGCTGTGTGAATATTTGTATTAATTACTTTCCTAATTTTGCCATTAGTCTTTCATTATATATGTATGTAACGTTGATTAGTGAAATACTGAGATTACAACTTTCTAATTCACTTACATGGTATCAGAGCCGTATCAGGCTTCTGTACCCTAGGCGGCTAGGGTTTCGTCAGATCCACGGCAGTCGGCTCTGCTCCACCGTTCCGTACTGCTCAGTGCTGCCTTCCGCTCAGCCCCGTACTGCTCTCTGCTCCGCCCCGTGTTGCTCGCCGATCCGCTCCTCTCTGCTCCGTGCTGCGCGCCGCTCCACTCCGCTCCTCTCCGCTCTTCTCTGATCGGAAGAGTCGCCGCTCCTATCCGCTCCTCTCTGATCGGAAGAGTCTCTCTCTCTCGGTACCGATCCCTCTGTCTATCTCTCTTTGGCTCTCTCTCTTCTCTTTCTTTCTTCGGAGAAGGAAAGAGTAGTTCGGACCTTTTGATAAATAACCTGTTTGGTGTGGTTCGGTGTGGTTCGGTGTTGATAAATAACCTGTTTTCTCTCTAAACATCTCTGGTTTTGTTTATAACTTTTTAATGGATAAACAACCTGTTACTCAAATTGCACCTATGGTTCCACAATCGATATCCATTCAGCAACTGAAAATTCCTGTTAACCTCTCTAGCTCCAACTGGGAACAATGGTCCACATTTGTTGTGACTGGGTTAGATTCGCTTCGAAAGGGAAAATATCTGACGGAAGAATCACAAGCTACCGAAGACTGGAAAGCTGAGGATAGCTCTATTCGCATGATTCTGTGGAATGCGATGGAGCCCGATATTTTGTCCACTGTACACACCTTTAAGACTACTAAGAAAATGTGGGATCATCTCCAATCCACATATTCTAAAAGAACCAGCATGGCACACGCATACACAGTTTCTCAGGCACATGCAAGGTGTGAACAGGGTGATGCAACTCTTACTGAGTACTTCACCAAATTCAAGAAATTATCTGATGAGATGAGTGATTTATTTCCCTTCGGTGCGGATTCAACCACAGTATGGGAGCAGCTGAATACACTCACATTTATTGGAGGTATGTCATCCAGATACTCCTCAGCACGACCGATCCTTCTTGGTCAGACAACTATACCATCGTTGTCTGCTACCTATCATCTTCTGCGGGAAATGTTTCCATCTGATGGGATTGGTTCGTCACCTATTACTGAAAACTCAGCATTAGTGGCAAACTCTTACAGAGGTAAGAGCACAGGTCAGTCATTTGTGAAAGGAGGAAAAGGATCTGAGGGCACTTCTAATTCGAGTAACAATAAGAATGTGCAGTGCCGCTATTGCAAGGAGTGGGGTCACATGAAGTGAGACTGCCCAAAGTGCCCAAAAGGTTCACCACACCCTCCTCGTGCTCAGGTGGCCACTGTCGATCAATCACCCAGCGAATGCACCAATTCGAGTGAAATTGCTACACTTGTTCAGCGACTCGAGCAGCTAGGCTTCTCTCGTGCCGACATAACCTCTCAGCCACAGACTCCGAGGGCTACTTTAGCTCACCCAGGTATGACTTCTAACTGCTTTATAGCATCTAAATCATCATGGATTGTTGATTCAGGCGCTACTGACCACATGACTGGTAACAAAAGTATACTGTCAGGCCTTGCCACTACCTCACAACCACCTGTCCAAATAGCCAATGGCTCTACCTGCAATATAGAAGGAATTGGATCCACCTAAATTTCACAAAACATGCCCTTATCATTTGTCTTATATGTTCCTTCCTTTCCTGAGAACCTTATGTCTGTAAGCAAAATAACTGAACAGTTATATTGCTCTGTTACCTTCACCCCAACTAAATGCATCTTTCAGGAACTGGGGACGAACAGGTTGATTGGCACTGCATATAAGGACAAAGGTCTGTATTGCATGGAGAGCTCACCTCAACGAGTGGCATACCTGAGTACTAGTAGTGCTAAGGAGGTTCATTATCAGTTGGGGCATCCATCTCTCCAGGTGTTGAAGAAGATACGTCCTGAATTTCAGTCTATTTCAGAATTAGTTTGTGAGTCCTATATCCAGGGAAAGCATGTCCGTGCTTCCCATCCACCTAGAGTCATTAATCGGTCTAACAGTATCTTTGCTTTAGTGCATTCTGATGTATGGGGTCCTTGTCCAGTTACATCTGTATCAGATTTTCGATATTTTGTTACTTTTGTGGATGATTTCTCTCGTGCAACTTGGATCTTTGTTATTAAATCTAGACAAGAAATTTTTGCAAAATTTTCAGCTTTTTGTTCTTTTGTGAAAACTCAGTTCGATACCACTATTAAAACTCTTCGTAGTGACAATGCCAAAGAATATTTTACAAATGAATTTGTGCAATATACGACTGATAATGGTATCATCCATGAATCATCATGTGCTTATACACCTCAACAAAATGGAGTGGCTGAACGAAAGAGTAGACACATACTTGAGGTGGCTCGCACTATGATGATACATGGACATGTCCCTCATCGTTTCTGGGCTGACGCAGTTCTAACCGCATGTTATCTGATAAACCGTATGCCATCCTCTGTACTTGATGGTGCAATACCCTATAATGTGCTATTTCCATCTGCACCTTTATTTCCTGTTTCACCCAAGATCTTTGGTAGCGTTTGTTATGTGTATGATAATAGACCAGGTCGTATGAAACTTGATCCCAAGTCCCTACGATGTATTTTTGTAGGCTATTCTGTCACTCAAAAAGGTTATCGATGTTATAGCCCCACTATTAGAAGGTACTTTGTTTCATCTGATGTTGTTTTTATGGAGTCTGTACCGTATTCCTTAAATTCTGAATCTGGTCCATTATCTACATCTAGTAATTCTCCACCTATCATGACTATTATGAAATATTCTGATGTTCACATCGGCTCTTCTTCAATCCTTGAGAGTGGCGTGCCACCGACACCTCCTGCGCCTCATATTACTCAGGTATATACTCGAAGGGGTAAGAATCTCCCTGTTAATACTAACTCTGTTCAGACTATGCAAGACCATGAGACTTGTGCATCCCCTGTTGAACCTGACGCAACCACTGAATCCCCACAATCTCCTACACAAGCACCTGACCCTACCACACCTAGTCCACATATTCCTGCTCCAATCCCACCACCTCAAATCTCCGATCTTGACCTTTCCATTGCCCTCCGTAAAGGCCCACGTAAATGCCCCAGTACCAGATATCCTCTTGACCGCTTTCTGTTCCTACGCATCCCTATCCACAGATCACCGTGCCTTTACTACTAGCCTTGACAGTTACTCTGTTCCTAATAATGTGCCAGAGGCTCTGCAAAATCCGGGGTGGTTTAGTGCTATGCAGGAGGAAATGTCAGCTTTGTGGAAAAATGAAACATGGGATCTTTGTCCTCTCCCTCCTGATAAAAAGGCAGTCGGTTGCAAGTGGGTCTTCACGATCAAGGTTCATCCTGATGGATCACTACACCGACTCAAAGCTCGCTTGGTTGCGAAAGGGTACTCTCAGGCCTATGGCATTGATTATGATGAGACATTTTCTCCCGTTGCTAAGATGGCCTCTGTTCGCATCTGCATGTCTCTAGCTACTATTCGCCGCTGGACGCTGCACCAATTAGATGTCAAGAATGCATTTCTCAATGGCATTCTTGAGGAGGAGGTTTATATGACTCAGCCACCTGGATTTGTTGTTCAGGAGGAGGCTTCTAAAGTCTGCCGTTTGCGAAAGTCTCTATACGGTCTGAAACAATCTCCCCGAGCTTGGTTTGGGCGTCTCTCCCAAGCACTTGGTCAGTTTGGCATGACCAGGAGTACTAATGATCACTCAGTCTTTTATAGACACTTAAAGGAGAAGACCATCATCCTAGTTGCATATGTCGATGATCTGATTATCATTGGTGATGATGTCGAAGGGATCTCGGCATTGAAGAAGTTTTTGAGCGAGCAATTCCAGATTACAGATCTTGGTAAACTCAAGTACTTTCTTGGCATTGAGGTATCACGGTCTCTTGGTAAGATCCTTATTTGTCAAAGAAAGTATGTTCTTGATATGCTTTCAGAATGCGGGTTGCTTGGATGCAAACCCGTTGACTCACCAATGGTCCCTGAGACCAAGCTCATGCCTGATGACGGAGCACCTTTACATGATCCTGAGAAATATCGGAGATTGGTCGGGAAGCTAAATTATCTAACAGTTACTCGACCAGACATTGCTTATCCAGTGAGTGTAGTGAGCCAATTCATGTCAGCCCCACACACTACACACTGGGACGCAGCTATTCGGATCCTTAGATACCTTAAGGGATCTCCAGGTAAAGGACTCGTATATTCTGATCAGGGACATAGTAGGATTGCAGCGTTCACTGATGCCTATTGGGCAGGTTGTCCTACTAGTCGAAGGTCCACTACTGGATATTGTGTCTTCTTTGGTGGTAACCTTATATCCTGGAAGAGTAAGAAGCAGACAATTATATCTCGATCCAGTGCGGAGTCAGAATACCGCGCAGTGGCAAACACATCCTGTGAGCTAGTTTGGACGAAACGTTTACTCAGCGAACTAGGTGTTCGCCATGATGGTTTAATGAGGCTACACTGTGACAATCAAGCCGCCATGCATATCGCCAAGAATCAGGTCTTCCATGAGCGGACCAAGCACATTGAGGTGGATTGTCATCTGATTCGAGATCTTGTCATAGGAACATCTTCTTGTCCCCCATGTATTCAACTCATTCACGTTCGGACAGATCTTCAGCTCGCTGATATTCTAACCAAGCCTCTTCGCAAAACTCCAATTAATACTATATGTAACAAGTTGGGCATGTTAGACATATACGCTCCAACTTGAGGAGGAGTGTTAAAGATAGAATGTTAGCTGTATTGATTTAGGATTAGCTGTGTAAATATTTATATTAATTACTTTCCTAATTTTGCCATTAGTCTTTCATTATATATGTATGTAACGTTGATTAGTGAAATACTGAGATTACAACTTTTTAATTATCTTTGTTTTGTTGTGTATATATATTCCAATCAGCTCAGCAAAGTTGCTGGTTTTGCATACTGTGTAGCAAGAATTGCCTTTCCTGTAATATATGGATCCACAGGCATCATAGAGAAAATTAAATTGAATGGTTTTCTCTCTCACCATTTGCAAAATGTGAAATGAAGTAATGAACTGTGTAAACCTTTGTGATCCCCAAAAAAGAAGTCAACAACCCAAATTTGGGCCGGCCTACACTGTGCCGCTTATAATATTTTGTTTGGGCAATTATACCCAAGGGAGGCCACCAACCAAAATTGAACATTGGAGCAATATACAACAACTAGAACCCAAATGTTCATCCCGCTTTTCATCCATGGTTATAAATACAGCAACTAGAACACCTAAATGAGACAGAAATTTAAGTTTTTTTTTTTTTTGCAATATTGCATGCCTGTAGGCTTCTTTATTTCACACAACACAGGGTTACATAGTAGTCACTTACAATATGAAAATATGCACACCATAATCAGAAATTACATGGAGCAAAAGTTGGATATGTAAATCCCATTTGACCCTCAAATATCCTGCTACCTGCCTTAGCTAAGTGATCCGCCACACTGTTCTGGCTTCTATTAGCATGAAGGCAATTGTAATTATTCTCCTTTAACAGTAACCAAATGTCATAGATCTTCCTATAAGCTCGCCAATCCACGGTTGTGTAACGCCATGCATGTCTGAACTAGCGTTTGGTTGTCAGAGAAAAATGTGCAGCGTGTGTTATACCCATACCTTTGACTGTCTGGATTGCTTCGCTTAGTGCTGCTGCCTCTGCATGTATCGGACAACTGGTTTTAGACTTTTAGTTGGTGCTGCCCTGTACACCACCAAGTTCATTCCTTGCTCAATGATAAACCCCAACCCGCCTAGCCATGGCTCCCTCCACGAGCCATCTACATGGCAAGTAACTGCAGCTATTTCCCTCCATGAGCCATCTACATGGAAAGTAACTGCAGCTATTTCCGAGTTATGTTGTGACTGTACGATATTTGACAAAATAGTTAACTCCTTGCTAGTTGTTGCGGCAATCCTTGACTCTCTTTCGGCCACCACATAGAATTTTCTGAACATTTCTATACTCGGTATCTGACCCCCATACGTTTTCTCATTACGGCACCTCCAAATTGCCCATATCGTATTTTCCAACTGTGTCCATTCTTCATCCGAAAGGTGCTGTGCTAACTGCTAAACCTTTGAAAGTCTCGCCAACTACCATATTCAGATTCTCTGTTCTTAGCGCTAGAGGGTTATGAAACCAACAGGCTCTTGCAAAAGGACATAAAAACATATGTTTCACATCCTCTTCCTCCACTCCACATACATGGCATATAGGATCCTCTCTCGGCACCCTTGTAGCAAGAATTTTAGCAAGCGGCAGAGCACCGTGCATGACTTTCCAGAAAAACATGCGGATCCTTGGAAGGACCCAACCTTTGCGCCAAATAATTTCCCAAACACTGCTATCAATACCTGATTCGGCCTCATCTTGCCTAATGAGGTTGTATGCCTTCTTGACTGAAAATTGCCCATTCGTGGTTTCAGAAAAAAATAGAATATCTTCGCCCGCCTCATCTCTTGGTGGAGTGACATTTGCAATTATGTGCATGGAATTTTGATGACCAAAAAGCTCAATCAGTAACTCCATATTCCAGAGACCTGACTCATCTTCAAATCTCGAAGTCTCATTGTTTTATGCTCTGGATTATCAGCAGTAAACAACTCCGCCCCTGGAAACCATGGTTGTGCAAAATTGCAAATGCCTTGCACCGTAATCCATCTCCAACCCTCCATGTTATTAAAGGTAGTAATTTTTCTCTAGCGTTCATGACACCCCTCCATAATGATGTACATCTATAGTTCTATATGTCCTTTTAGATAACCACAGATCAGAACTTGGAAGATATTTTGCCGTTACAATTCCGACCCACAGAGCCTTAGAGCCAGATGCTATTTTCCATCACACTTTCATCAATAAAGCCTAAAAAAAAAGCAGCAGAATAGACAGATGTATAAGAATCCACTAGTTTATATTATTTTCCATAACACCTCTTCACCTAATGCACTATCAAGGATACATCATATCACAATCATAAAAAGAAAAAAGAAAAGAGGAAACCCTTTTGTCAAAATATTGATGTGTTGGAACTAGTAACTTTGTTTCCGGGAGCATAACAAGAGATATTATAGCAATAGACGTTGAGGAAACAAATTGGGCTTTTGTTAGTATCAGGTCTTTCCAAAAGGCCTTAATTTATGTCTATTACTATCTACAGTGGCATTGTGGTTGGGCTGTGAATTGGATCCATAGGCAATATCACCAATAATATATACATGGGCTAAAAATGTTTTTAAAATTAAAAGTTGGCAATTGCAGTTATATGGGCCTTATTGGGTCCGTCCCTGATAGTCAATCAACTTCAACATGCATCTTTTTCTTCTAAATTTCGAATTTTGTGGGTAAATTAGACGATTTTAATTATTCATTCATCGATAATATATTGTTAGTATGTAACTACTAAGTGAAATGTTGTGTTTCATTTCAGTCACCTATATGATTGTTACTATACTGTATCCAAATCATGGAAATGATTTTATCTGTACAAAATTCTGACTGTCTACAACTTCTGTCAGAATTGTATGGCCATCTAAAATTAAACAGTTAAATAATGTTAACCTTTAAAAGCAGTACGTCACTGATGATGCATTATTTTTTGTCAAATCAGAAACTCAACAACTACATGGATTAAAAATAGCATTAGTGACTTTTTAACAAATATCTAGATTGGCTATCAACTTGCACAAATCAAAATTGATCTTATCAAAATTGATCAGAATTTGAGTCAATTTGACTCATGTCTGTGATGTACAATGCTCCTTTAATATTCGTGCTAGTAACGAATGGTTCAGATCTAAACTCAAACGGTACTTTAATACAAAGGATATGAATTCCTCAATGACAATCTAAGATTCATAAATTAAGCTCAAGACTAACAGGATGGACAACAAAACATCATCAGTCCATTACAGGAAAACTTGTTCATTTAAATATTGTGCTATTATCCTTACCAATGTTGATATATACCATATATTTTAATATATATTATGAAAACTTTATGTTATTCACCATTATAATTAAATAAATATTATGAACTTTAATATTTTTAATATTATTTTAGTAAATATCCAATCTGATCCGGATCCGTATTCGTATCCATCTGATATGTCTGATATCCGCTCGGTATCCGTATTCAAAAAATAAAAACAAATATGGATATGATTTTACCATTATCCACCGTATCCGCTCCATTTTCACCTCTAACTAGTACGCTGAATTCACATCACCTCAAGTTACCTGACTCAAGCAAATTGCGATCGGACGGCCCATTTAACATGGCACGAATCTAAAAACAGACCCCCTACAGTCTCAATAGGCACCAGATTGAGTTTGGCCCAGATAGAATTAATCTGGGCCGGCCGTTGCAATTTGCTTGAGTCAGGTATCTGGGTGGATATCTGTCCCTAGTACGCTTCCTTTAGATATTTTCAGAAAAAAACCGAATCTATTTTCTTACAATTAAAAAATTCTACCCTAGGGAATCTCTGATTAAATCCCGAAATTTTTTTAGTTGACACTCTAAAAAAACAAAATTAAATGATTACCACCTGTTTGAATCTAATTTCAATCATACCACTCACGCCAACTGAGTTCGCACACCAAGTTAGCGGATGCGCGCACTGAGTTGGCGCACCAGGTATTTGATCAAAGTTAATTAATTAATACAAACAAAACACAAGGCAAGCATATAGTTATTATTTTATAATAAGATGATGGCTCCTTTCCCAAAAGGTGATATAAAAATTATATTTAGGTGTATGAGTTCCAAGTTCCAAGACACACAAGTCCAATGTGATGTGCTGAGATAGTGTGATGTCACTCCACTAAGATATTACAAAGAGATTAACTCCCAGATGGTTTGGGTGCGCCAATCCAGTCCGCACATCCGGTGCGCCAATTCAGTGAGCGCATCCGCCTAATTGGTGCGTGAACTCAGTTGGTGTGGGTGGTATGATTGAATAGACTCCTGGAGGTGGTATTCATCTAATTTGAGTTTTTTTTTTTTATGTCAATAATAAAAATTTCGGGATTAAATCCATCTCAGGATTTGTCCTGTACAATTGGAAGCGCATGCCTCGAGAGACATTTGGGGACAATTTGTGGTGTACACGAAACGCTCTATTAATTTGTCGTTTATGTCATGACGCGCTGCCTTACGATTGTTGGAACATGACGTGTCACCTTTCGATATTTACAAGTCTATTAATTTCACGAGGTGTGACTTTGACTAAAATCCGGATAATCATGCGAGGTATATTAAAATATAATACGTATCTTTTATATTTTATTCGTATCTTATGTGTTTTATTTTATCTCGTTTCCAAAATTAAAACGATCTATTAACGTAATTTTTATATTAAAATGTGTTTTGAGATAAAATTTCATAATTTAAAAAGTTTGTTTACTATTCTTCTTGGTAGATACAAAACTAATGTTTTCCAAAAACTGGGGAACATTCAAAAACAATGATTTTGTATCTATCTAAAAAGTAGGATTTTTTTTAAAATAATATAAAATTTGATTTCTAATCACATTTTAATTTGAAGATCCTGTTGAGCGATTCAATTCGATTGATTGAATTTTAAAAATAAAAATAAAGACATAAGACACGAATAAACATGAAAAACAGAAAACATTTGAACCCTCATTCAACATGGGGCTCACCCACACCCAATTGTGATCCATTGCAAAACCTGAATAAGATTCACGCCATCTATTTAGACACACGATTAGTTCATAATTTTAATTTTTATAAGAATCTCAAAGAGAACCAAACGGTCTTAATTCCACACCAACCGCATGAAATTTAATTTTTTTTTAATCCTTTATTTGGTTGGAAGTCCTGAGGCAACATATAGAATATTCAACTCAACACTTGATGTTATCATTTTCCTATTCAATCCTATTTATAATAAGCCTCACATACATGACCATTGAATCATTGCATTGCTCAACATAATCCACAGATCTGCAATCCTACTCAGTAACCAGTAACCAACATCACATTTTCATCTTTTAGAAATTCTAGAATCATGATAAAGCAACTGCTCAATTTAACAATGTCTAGTTCATTTGCTTTTGAAAGCATCCTCCTTTCCATTGCTCTCCTTATCTTTGCAAAATTTGTTCTGTCTTACACCACCAACAAAAGGAAACTGCCTCCGAGTCCTCTGGCACTGCCGTTTATCGGCCACCTCTATCTATTCGAAAAGCCCCTCCACCATGCCCTCACTCGCATATCACAAAAATACGGCCCCATCACCTTTCTTCGCTTTGGTCCTCGGCCGGTTCTCGTCATCTCCTCTAAATTATTGGCTGAAGAGTGCTTCACCACCCACGACTTGGTCTTAGCTAACAGACCTCAATTACCCTCAGCCAAACGCAACAACGGAAAAGTCAACATTGTTGGCATAGCTGTGGCTAACTACGGTCCCTTTTGGCGTAGTGTCAGGAGGATTGCAGCAGTCGAGCTCCTCTCTGCTCAGCGTTTACATGCGTCGTCGGATGTTCGCGCGAGGGAGGTCCAAGACATGGCTCGCCGACTCTTCAAGTCTTGGAAGAATTGTTGTATTGGATCGAAGGGCTCAGATGGGGCTAAGAAGCTTGAGCTGAAAACAAATCTATTTGAACTGTCGCTTAATGTGTTGATGACAACAATAGCAGGGAAGAGGTTCTACGGAGATAACATAGACGACTTGGAGGAGACAAAACGGTTTAGGGAAGCCGTGGAGGAGACCTTCGCCTTGAGCGGGGCATCTAATATCGAAGACTTCGTACCGGTGCTTCGGTTCCTGGATCTAAATGGAGTGATGAAGAAAAAGGCATACTTGTCAAAGCAACAGATAGAGATGATTGGAAAGCTAATCGAAGACCACCGAACAAGTAGTACTGAAACAAAGAAAACAATGATAGCTCATTTGCTTGAATTGCAAAGAAAGGATCCAGAGGGATACAGTGACCATATAATTCAAAGCATCAGCCTGGCATGTTAAGCGCCATTAAACTGAAAACAAGTACAAACAAAAAAAAAAATTATATTGAGTAGTTATATTTTTCTAATTTCAAGTCAGATTTTGGTTTAACTATTTTTGTCATTGTAAATTTAGAGCATCTTACTCGCTGGAACGGATACCTCGGCTAACACAGTTGAATGGGCAATGGCCAACCTACTGAACAATCCAGAAGTGCTGAAGAAGGCGGCGGCTGAAATTGACGAGCATGTCGGGAATGAGCGGTTGATAGAGGAGTTTGACATGGCACAGGTTCCGTACCTTCAATGCATTCTGAGCGAAGTGCTCCGTCTTTACCCTGGTGGGCCTCTTCTCGTGCCTCATGAATCACGCGAAGATGTAACCATTGGAGGCTACCACATACCATGCAAGACGATGGTGTTAGTGAATGTGTATAATATCCACAGAGATCCCGACATATGGGAGGAACCTGAGAAATTTAAGCCGGAGAGATTCGAGAATGGGAAGGCCGAGGGTAAATGGATGATACCATTTGGGATGGGCAGGAGAAGGTTCCCGGGAGAAGGCCTCGCCATGCGTGAAGTCGGATTGATATTAGGAACATTGATTCAATGTTTCAACTGGGAAAGAACCGGGGATTGAACTCAGTTGACTTGACAGAAGGTTCCGGTCTGACCCTTCCTAAAGCCGTTCCACTCGAAGCAATGTATCGGCCCCGAGAAGCTATGATAAAGGTTCTATCTGAGTTGTGATCATCTTGTGACTGCCCATAGCTCTTTATTTGCTGAACCTTTGATCTAGTTAAGAGGACCATTAGTAATAGTTCCTTTTTAGTTTTCATCTATCCTTTATGTTATTTCTTACATTTTCATTTGTTAAGGTTTACATTTCTTCATCTATCACCTCTAACACTAAAAAATGACACCACTTGTATATGAATGATTATGAGGGGTTGGTTGCTTCACCAAATTCCTATTTTAATCTTTTTCACACAATTTTACTTTGACGACAGATGAATGTACTATCAAGGAACATATCACAACCCTTAAAAAAAGGAAAAAGGAAACCCTTTTGTCAAAATATTGATGTGTTGGAACTAGTAACTTTATTTCGTGGAGGCTGGAGCATAACAAGAGATATTATATCACGAATTCACTATCCTAAAATAGGAAATAGAAGCAGAATGCAAGAGACGTTGAGGAAACAAATTGGGCTTTTGTTAGTATGAGGTATTTCCAAAAGGCCTTAATTTATATGACTCTCAAGAGTGGCATTATGTGTGGGCTGTGAATTGGGTCTATATAGCTAGTCCCAAAAGCCCAATAAAAGCCTACATAAATGGACTAATCTAGTTATTATAATTAGTTAGTCCATAACAAAACTTTTACTTAGCGCGTTCCAAAATGGACTTAATTAAACCCAATTGAAATAGTAAAGTCAAATCTGTTAACTTCTAAAGGAATTGGATCGTTTATGTAATCTCGTAAATTAACAGCACCTGTTATTGCAGATACATAATAAAAACAATTATTCTAAACTTTTATGAACAGCACCTGTTATTACACAAATATATATATATATATATATATATATATATATATATATATATATATATATATATATATATATATATATCATGAGTAACAAGGTTTACTGTCTAGCCCTAACAATCTAAACTTAGCTGCGGAACGGCATATTTACAAGAGACTCAAAGAAGACACAAACAAGTAGCGCTTCTTAATTACTAGTCTCAACACACTCATCTCTTCTCACTTAATAAAATAAAACACCAAATAATACAAATATGTCTTTCTCTTCAGTCAAAAAGGCTTATATAGGAGTGAGGGGGCGTCTGGAGATAAGTGGAGTCCAATGATTTGGATACAGCTCGAGCAGTTATTCACCAAAGAATGCCTCGGATACGGACCATATTGGCTGATACAAGACAATTGGGCCCGGCCCATTAAGGCACCTCACGGAAATGCCTTATGTATGAAATACGGAGATTGAGATGGTGAGATTTAGGGTCTAATTTGTGAGCTGCACTCTCCATCTGTTGTTGCCTCTTCACCAAGCTCTTTTAGGATTTTGCTCTCTTCTTCTTGAAATTGTAAGAGAGTGTGATAGAGTGCTATTGTGAGTTCTAATCTCTTATACTTGTAAGACTTCTTTGAATTAAATTAAGTGATGGCAACCGATTATATGACTTTTAGTTCTTTAATTAAATTAAAGTCTGCCAAGTGCATTCACCACAACTAATTCTACTGATATCCTTAAAATATTAGATACGACGTAATAACAATTCCGAATTGACATTTATTGCAACTTAATATAATAAAAAACATTTTTGGACAAAGATGGTATATTCTTACGTCCTGCATTTGACCTTTGGTAGAGGATGACTGAAAACACGAAAAATAATTTTAATATTCTAATAAATTAGGTCATTAATTTTACAAGAAAAAAATATTCTAATAAATTGATTGTGATAATTAAATTTGAAATATTTGTTCTCAAGTTTAACCCAGTAATATATTATAACATACAGATAGGACCAACTTATTGAAAAACTATGTAAACCTAGACCGCAATATATATACAAATTGGGCTTTGTTATTATCAGGTCTTCCCAAAAGGCCGTAATTTATGTCTGTTACTCTCTACAGTTGTATTATGTGTGGGCTGTGAATTGGGTCTATAGTCCGATAGCCCAATAAGAGCCTACATAAATGGACTAACATCTAAGTTATTATAATTAGTTAGTCCATAACCAAATTTTCACTAATCGGGTTTCAGAAAGAACCTTAATTAAACCTAATTGAAATAGTTAATTAAGTCAAATCTGGTATGGCAGATACATAATAAAACCTTGAATTGCAACCCTTAGAAATCTCTTAATTTGAAGCTAAAGTATGAGCACCTTTAGTCTATAACCAAAATGTGCCTTACATTACACTAATAGAAAAATGTCCTATACAGGAAAAAAAAGAAAAAGAAAAAGAATTCCTATGCGCATTTGGATTGCTCAACTTTGATGAGTAAGATACTACACTTAATTATAATGTGTTAATGATTTTTAAAAAGAATCCCTTATAAGTACGTTTTAATGATGTTAATAATTTTTTAGGGTTAATGAGGATTACTCACCCATTTCATTTGAGTAATATTTGTTTTGCTGGTTTTTAAGTCCCTGTCCTTACCAGTTAATGGGCGCTTGTTTTGTTTCTCTAGAGAGCTCCCTCGGGATGCTTAGTCAAATGCAAAGTTTTAGGAGTGTGCACATGATCCATTAATTTCCAGTTGACATTTCCAGCAATTATTGACAATAAAAACACATGTTGTGCTAAAATATGATAAGTTCGTACGTCGTGCATTTCAACTTTGGTACAAGTTGAATTAAAACAAAAGATATTTAACCGCTGGCAATGTTATTAGGGGTGAAAAGGGAGCGAATACGGAGCGGATAGTCATAAAATCATATTCATATCCTTTTTAATTTTCTAGATACGGATACAGATTATTGGATATCAGCTGGATACAGATACGGATTAGGATCGGATCGGATATTTATTAAAATAATATTAAAAAATCCAAAAGTTCATGATATTTATCTAATTTTAATAGTGAATAACAATATTTTTTCATAATATATATTAAAATATATTATATATATCTACTATTTGGATACGGATAATTGGAATGTAAAATCATATGAGTATCTACATCCACATGGATATTCGTATATCGGATATCTACAATTAATTTTTCGAATACGGATTGAATACCGATCGGATATTATCCATACCGGTTTTCACCCCTAAATGTTATGATTGTACAAAAACAACCATTGGCAACAGTTATATATATATATATATATATATATATATATATATATATATATATATATATTTTGGCAAAAGTGGCAACGGTACCTACCTATTTCATTATGAAATTAACAAGGATTCTTGGTACCAACAACCAAGTGCCATAAAACACAATATAAAAGACATCAACATTCCTCAATTACATCCGCTATATATGACTGCTACCACTACTAGAATCTCTGTTTTTACCAACGGTAGTAAAACGCATTTCCAAGTGTGTGAAGGGCTCATGGAAATAAATCGACTTTTCTGACACCATAAACTATTTCCAAGAGGCAGCCCATGGAAAAAGTTACGCATGGAAATAATTCCTGCTTGCCCATGGAAATGACCATTTTCACCCTTGGAAAAAGCTTTGCATGACCCGCGACCCGCCAAACAGACCAAATATAATATTTTATTGAAGGCCCATGGAAATAATGTACCACTTGCGCATGGAAATAAGTCTGAACAAACTGGAAAGAGTTTTTCCATGGGCTGGCCGTTGGAAATGTTTTGTTCATTCTGCTTATAATATTTTATAGTGAGAGGCTCATGGAAATACTGGGACAAATGCGCATGGAAATGTTTTACAGATACAGTTTATATTATTTTATGCCTGGACATACTTTTTCCATGGGCATGGCCGTTGGAAATGTTTTGTTCATTATGATAATAATATTTTATGGTGAAGGCTCATGGAAATAGTGGGACAAATGCGCATGGAAATGTTTTACCGAACCAGTTTATATTATTTTATGGCTGGACATACTATTTCCATGGGCGAGCCCGTTGGAAAAGTTTGTTCATTCTGATAATAATATTTTATAGTGAAGGCTCATGGAAATAGTGGGACAAATGCGCATGGAAATGTTTTACCGATCCAGTTTATATTATTTTATGGCTGGACATACTATTTCCATGAGAGCGCCGTTGGAATTGTTTTGTTCATTCTGATTATAATATTTTATAGTGATGCTCATGGAAATACTGGGACAAATGCGCTTGGAAATGTTTTGTTCATTCTGATTATAATATTTTATTGTGAAGGCTCATGGAAATACTGGGAAAAATGCGCATGGAAATGTTTTATTGATACAGTTTATATTAGTTTATGGTGGACATACTATTTCCATGCGCTACCGTTGGAAATGTTTTGGTTCCTGGAGACAGGATCATTGTGTATATTTTAGATCTCCATTTGAATTCTCTAAATAAACAAATCACAGCAGCAAGCAAGATTTAATTGTGCTAAATTGAAACATTATATTGAAAACTTAAATTTCGGTATTTGAAATAACCCAATATATGAAATTTTGATACAAAACATTTTGGCAGCAAGCAATATTGAATTGATAGAAAACATTGTGGCAGCAAGCATCATTGCCTCTTGTGTACTCCTGCAAATGAAGGTGAGTAAAATTAGCTTCAAAATTGCAGCAAGTAATTAATCATGTTTAACAGTACCAACTCAATCTTAGTGTCTCAATTCCCTAGAATATAACACAAAAAATATAATGTAAAGTAAATGCAAATGCAAAAAGTAACACATACATGTATTGCTTAACTAATTAATATTCTTGATCGGATTGCTCGGAATAATCGGATTCCCACGAATCTTCTTCATCATTGTGGTACTCTTGCTCCATGTCATGATCTTCATCATTTCCGTCCCTCACCATTGATTGTGGTGCATTTGATGTTGTTGGCGGAATTGAAGTTGGATCATCCATAAGTTCGAACTCGTCCGCTCCAAGGACCATTCCATCACAATCAAAATCTCGTGTATTTGGTGTCGAGATTGGATTATCCGGTCTTTCCTCTTGGTAAAATTCGATGTTTGCATCGGCACTCCCGTCATGAAATCTTGTTTTCGGGCTTGCTTTCATCGCCACCCACCATGGGCGTCTCTCTGCTTTTTCCGATGCATAGGGTAGGTAACACACTTGGGTAGCTTGAGCTGCTAATACAAACGGCTCATAAGTTGCAAGTCGAGAAGTATGTTTAACCACCACAATTCCATGTTCTTGGTCCACCCTTACACCGTTTACTATGTCGAACCAATCACACCTAAAGATAGCTACCCTGTGGACATCATATACTAGCTCAATGACCTCTTGGAGAACACCATAATAGTCGGTTGGTATGTCATTCTCCGATATCTCTCCTTTGATGCAAACACCGCTACTTTGAGTAACCTTGTTTTGCCCATATGTTTGTGTGTGAAATCGAAAACCATTGACTTCGTACCCATCATAGAAGTATGCTTGTTTGCTAGGTGTGACTCCTGCCATTCGGATGTAGTCATCGCAATCTTCACGGGAATTTAGTACTTTTTTGCGTAACCAATCTGCGAATCCATTTTGGCGAACTTTTGGCAAATCATTTGGGCATGTGGCTACTCCAGAGTTGAGCATGCATGTATCAAACTCTCTGCACATTCCAACATATAAAGAAATTAGATGTTGGTAGGTTTTATAATAGATACCTTTAAAAACATTAAAAGGAAATAAATTATAAAGATTGTACCCCATGTACTTCTCCGAGATCTCTGGACAGTTAAGGACGACATAGGTGTGCGCAGCCTTCCAATCCTCGTCACTGAGAGGCCTTCGTCTTTCCCTGCCCATGGTACGGCCCGGAGTATCGAATATCGATAGATGTACCCTCGAAGACTCTATGTTAGATTTGTCTGCAAAATAGTGGGTGGAAAATGTACCAATTTCTTTGGCAATTGTAGCCTCGACAATTGAACCCTCAACTTGTGCCTTGTTCGTGACTCTCATCCTCTGTTCTTTGTTGCGCCTGTATTTGCATCAATGGTTTAGGGTTGTTAGGTACATGTCTCAGTATAAGCAATATGCAAGCTAAATGTTTCGTTCTTTTGAACAAAAAAACAAACCTTTCACATGGATACATCCATCGGGAGCCTACAGGCCCACCCATTCTAGCCTCGTATGCTACATGCACCACAAGATGCTCCATCGAATCGAAGAAACCAGGCGGGAAATTTTTTCTGCCTTGCACATTGTGACGATAATACCCGCTTCTAATTTCTCCAAACGGGATGTATCAAGCTCCTTGGCACAAATCTCTCTAAAGAATGCTGAAATCTCACATAAAACATCCCATACGGGATCCGGGACGAAGTCCCGAAATGCAACAGGGAGGAGGCGCTCCATGAACACATGTAGATCATGACTTTTAAGACCGGTGAGGGTGCAAGTGGTTAGGTTAACACACCTATCCCAATTCGATGCGTAGCCATCGGGAAACCTTACCTTCTTGAGCCATGTTAAAACAACCCTCCTTTGATCGGGATCGAGTGCGAATGGTGCCTTTGGTTTTTTCAACTTTCCCGGGTTGGTTTCAGACGGAATTAGGTGTTGGTTGGGACGATCACAATAAAGAGCCAAATCCTTTCTAGCTTTTTCATTATCTTTGGTTCTGCCACCCTTGCCTAGAAGCGTGTATAACAAATTTTCTGTGAAGTTTTTCTCCAAATGCATCATATCCAAATTGTGTTGCAACAGATTATCTTTCCAATAGGGTAAAGTCCAGAAAATACTCTTCTTTTGCCAATGGTGCGTATCACCGTAACCTAGGAATTTGTTGTAATCCCGACCCTTTACCCCATTTAATATCTGGGATCAAAGACACTATATCGAGCAGCTGCTCTCCCGTCAATCTTGGTGGTGGCCCATCAGTCTCGACTCTGTCTTTTATGAAATTTTTCGTATCAAGACGGAATGGGTGGTCCGAAGGCAAGAAGCATCTATGACAGTCGAACCAACATGCTTTTCCCCCATGGGAAAGTTGAAAGGCCTTTGTCTTATCCATGCAATAAAAACACCCCAACCGGCCTTTTGTACCCCACCCACATAGCATCTCATAAGCAGGGTAATCACTCACCGTCCAAAGTAGTGATGCATGCATCTCGAAATTTTCTCTTTTATAACCATCCCATGTCATCTCTCCTTGTAACCACAAATTTTTCAATTCGTCGATTAAAGGTTCGAGAAGAATGTCAATGTCCCGACCAGGATGCTTTGGTCCCGGGATTACCAGTGCGAGGAACATGCTATCTTCTTTCATTATCATCTCAGGTGGTAGGTTATACGGAAAAACAAAGACCGGCCAGCATGAATATGGAGCTGCACTCGAGTTGAAGGGCATGAATCCATCCGTGGTTAACCCTAACCAAACATTTCTCACCTCTTCCGCTGAAATTGGCATGTTTTCGAGCGAAATGCTTCCAAGCCTCACCATCCGCCGGGTGCACCATAAACCCGGGTTTGACCCGCACACCCTCCTTATGCCACCTCATATTGTGGGCAGATTTGGCGGACATGTACATCCTTTGCAAACGTGGTGTGATAGGTAGATAACGGAGTATCTTTTTTGGAACGGGTTTTGCCTTCTTATTGGGTCCGGGAGGCTTATATCTTGATTCGCCACAAACATCACACCGTGTCTTCTTCTTGTTATCTCCTTTGTAATATAGCATACAAAAATTTGGGCATACATCAATTTTCTGATGCTCCATGCCCATCGCTTGAACCAACCGCTTGGATTGGTAGAAATTTATCGACATTCGTTCACCAGAAGGGAGGGTGCTTTTAATTAGACCCATTATATCATCAAAACATTTTTGGCTCAATTGGTGTTCCGACTTCAAAGCTATGGCATGTGTCACAACCGACAAGACGGTGTGTGTCTCGCATTTCAAATCACCCGCCGAGTTAACATTCCAAAGCGGTGTATTGGATGATTGCATCATATCGAAGAATTTTTTAGCAGCTCCAGCAGGTTGTACTTCATTCCAGTTGAATTCTTGACCAGCAGCATCCCTTACCATGTCACCCATTTGATCAGTGGCATTGCTCGTTGGTGGACTTGGTGGCATCGCTCCTGGATGTGATTCCCCGTGTTTGTACCAAACATGATATAGGTTACAAAATCCAAACTGAAAGAGGTGTAGTTCGACAGTTTCCACATCTTTAGTGAAGAGGTTGTCACATCTTTGACACGGACATGGTATGCACTGCCTTCCATCACCGTCGACACTCACAACCGAGGGTTTCGACAATGCTGTTTCGAGAAATTCAGTCACACCAGCAATGAAATTGGGTGCAAGACTCCCATTGATATGTTGTCTGTACATCCATTCCCGATCAGTGGCCATTTTAAACAGTTCTGGTTTTCTGCCAAAAATGAGATTTAACTATTATTTAGTAAAAGAATAACCACAAGGATGAATTCCAATAAGTATGGTTCACTGGTAAGAGACACTTGGCATGTCATGCTCTGTCAGCCCTTTAGTTTTGGAATTTTTCAACCTTGGAGCTGAACAACAACAAAATCATTAGTCCAAAATCATTGTTGTTGTTCAGCTCCAACCTTGTGTTACAACCTCAAATATGCAATTTATCCTGTTGTTGGTTGAATGAAGACAACGAACTGAGCATTTGAAAAAAGAGGCAAAACTGAGCAAAACTGAGCAATTTATCCTCAGTATCGAGCAATATAAGGTAAGAAATCGTAGCATGAAGTAAGAACTCAGCTCATCACAGTAAAATTGGGTGTGATTTGAAAAACTGAAGGAGCATTAACAAATACCTGTAGAGAATTCCAAATAGAAGTTCTTTAAATGGCACGGTGTGAAGATCTGACTTGATAAGGTCACAACAGTGGGAGGGGACAGTAACTACCGGGCCCAGCCCCAACTAATGGGCGGAAGGGGACAAACAAAAACGGGGGAAATTGAGTCACGACAGTGGGAGCTATGGCGAGGGATTTCACAAGCGAGGCGGCGAGGGTGCTCTAATGGGACAGAAGCGCACAGTGGTACGATTTTTGAAAGTTCTGGCGATTGTTTGGGCTAGGTTAAGGTATTTCTGTCGCTATACCGACGGATATAACGGCAAGCAATTTTGTAGAAATTACTGTTTTTTGTGGCGTACCCAGAATGTACGCATAATAACTGCAATGTACCCAATTTTGTCCCAATTACTGTTTTAAACACATCCTACTTGAAACACATAGTAGTTAATAGATAAACCATAGCAGCTAATATGTTAACAAATCCTACTTTAAACACATACTACTTTAAACACATAGCAGTTAATCTAAACCATAGCAGCTAGTAGACATAATTTTTCACTATTAAGCACATACTACTTTAAACAGTTTAAGCACTTTAAGCACATACTACTTTAAACTAGTTGATCTCAGTCTACAAATATATTTCACTATTACACTGGCCCAACAAGTCACAGTTGACATAATTTTTTACTAGCAGACTCAAATCTTTTTTAGGGAGTTGGTTCTCCCCCCCTAGCAGAATTGGTCGGCGATGGTTGAGGGTTCTCTCCACCTGCGGCATTGGTGGTTGATGGTCCAGCAGTTTCACCACCTTCTTTATGCCCCTCACCAGCAGTGCCCGCCCACCCTGACCCCCTATAAAAAAAGGGAAACTATGAATAACTGCAATGTTGCTTGAAATTCTATTGCATTAACATATTAACATATTAACTCTAGTTTAGTAGCATTCCCGATTGGTTTCAGACGTTGCTTGAAATTCTATTTCAAACCCTAGTTTAGTCTAAACCATAGCAGCTAGTACCCAATTTCCCGGGTTGGTTTCAGACGTTGCAATAGAATTTCAAGCAATATAATTTCAAACTCTAGATTAGTAACATGTTAAACTCTAGTTTAGTAGCATATTAACATAGACGTTGCTTGAAATTCTATTTCAAACCCTAGTTCAGTAGTATGTTAAACTCTAGTTTAGTAGCATATTAAAGTAGACGTTGCTTGAGATTCTATTGCAAACTCTAGTTTAGTAGCATTTCCCAGGTCATTTGTTAGAACTAAAATCCCAATTGTATTGCAATATTGCTTGAAATCCTATTGCATTAACATATTAACTCTAGTTTAGTAGCATAAATGGACTTACATTAAACTGTGGATGATCAATTCCTTGAGCATTGAAGAGCTGTCCAAAACACCGTCTTATGAACTCATTGTGTTTTCTCATCTCGTCCATTTTAGATTTGTGTCGCTCTTGTTGAGCAACTAATGAAGAAGCAAACTCCTTTCGTTCAGCTGCTAGTAAATGCGACACCTCATTCTCTGTGTATTTCCTCGGTTGTGAGTCAGCTGATGTGGCGGTGCTCTTTGTAGGGTTATCAAAAGAAGCTTCCACTGTTTCCAACACTCGGGTGGCTTCCCTCGTCCTTGACTTGTTGCCAAAGCCGAATAGCCGGCCTCGCTTATCTTCTCCTTTGACAACCTCCTCCCACAGTTCATACTCTTTCTTTTTATCACCATTTACTTCCTTAATATTTCTGAAGCTTTCCTGCATTGGTTACAAATATATGTGAAGTCCTGATTCGGGTGTAAGGAGTGTATTATTTGCTTATTGGTGATTCAAACACTTACAAGTGTTAATGTCAGAATTTTGTGCAAAGATATAGTGACAAAGTGAGGGGTTTACCGCTGTTTCCTGTGCACGCGTGTTGACGTACACCTTTCCTTTTTCTGAACGCCTCGTGTGTGTTCGGTCAAAAACATCCAGCAACCCCACCGACTGACCCGTCTCGGATATCTGAAATTTGTCCAATTGATATTGAAGGCGGTGTTAGGAAATGAATAAAATTTAGTTATCTCACCAGTACTTCATAGTGTTTGCTTGTACCAATGTGAAGGTGTTTTTTTTTTCATTAGGTGAAGGTGTTTTTTCATTAGGTGAAGGTGTTTTTTTTAAGGTGAAGGTGTTTTTTTTTTCATTAACAGAGAAATATGCTAAAAATAGCATTGATATCCTTAGCAGTGTTAAAATATTTATTTCATCTGCATCTCTTCTGTTTTCAAATTAGCACTGCTTATCGTAAAAAAACGATAAGCACAACCATTCTTACATTCTCCTTCAAATATCATATAAATATTTACTGTCCCTTTGCTTGTGCTTGCTTGTGTTGGTAAACAAAATTAGTTACTGAAATTAGTTATCTTACCAGCGCTTGCTTGTGCTTGTACGTACTCCTGGATCCCGCCACATGGTATACCACGTCAGGTGCTTTTGTTCTGTTCTCTCGGTTGGTGGTCGATATTTGGTCCCATTTTGGAGTCGACCAAATATCGCACAAGCCCTTCCATGCTTCTACATTCTTGCACCATTTTGGAGGATGTTCTTTCCATACCTCCTTATCTACTCCATATTTCTTCTTACACGTGGCTCTTGTTTCCGTCAGTTCACGCTGATATGCTTCAGCCGCTATGTTCTCGAAGACATCAAGACAAAGCTTGATGTCTTCCGTAGGCCCCCACGAATACCTCTGCATGAGCTGATCTAGGATTAGAAGCCTCGCCTTCGTTGGAAACATATTGTAGGACCTAAACGGTCTGGGTAAGTTCTCCAACGTCAGAATCCGTATTGTGGTGATCACCTTTGTGCACGTGGGACTGGCCGTGAACTCCCCATCACCAACGATCTGCAGACCTGGTCTGTCAGCTGGTGCCGCAGGGTCACGAGGCTTTGCAAGACCCCGCCCACACCGGACATCACTTTTCTCCTTGTTTCTCTTTCTTTTATTCTGGCCAGCAGACACCTCGGATACCGACTCAGCTAGCTCTTTCCCACAGGCTGCCAAGGCCTCAGGACACTCTCTAAGGGGTCGACGCAATATGCACCTCCTACTGCCATCGTCAACCCCGACATAAAAGTGTGGGTCGCTTTATTGACCATCCTGACATTGCTCGTTAGATGGTTCTGATGACTGGTCAGCAAAGCCCCGAGGCGGAGAGAGGTCACCACCTTTCCAATTTTCCATGTTTGGCGACCGGCTAGTACCATCCCACGAAGGCCATGTCGAGTCTCGAGTCAAATCTGGTTCTGTCTGAACCGGCAGCTGGGAATCTGGTGACCCGGCCTTGGTCTGATCAGCTGACGGTGACCGGGCAGCAGAATTCTCGGCCTAAACTGGTGGCCGGGATGTTTGCGGTGCTGCGGGGGTGGTCTGTGATGGGTCTGCGCTCCCCACTACCCGAGGAGGTAATGGAGGAGACCCCGGCTGAGCAGCTGATGGTGACTGGGCAGCAGATTTCTCAGTCTGAACCAGTGGCTGGGAAATTTGCGTTGCTGCGACCTTGGTCTGTGATGGGTCTGCGCTCCCCACTACCCGAGGAGGTGACCGGGAAGCCCCCGGCTGAGCAGCTGACAGTGACTGGGCAGCAGATTTCCCAGCTAGAACCGGTGGCTGGGATGTTTGCGGTGCTGCGGCGGTGGTCTGTGACAGGTCTTCAGTCCCCACTACCCGAGGAGGTGATGGGGAAGACCCCGGCTGAGTAGCTGACGGTGACTGGGCAGCAGATTTCTCAGTCTGAACCGGTGGCTGGGAACGTGTCCTCGGGTCTGCGCTCCGCACTACCCGAGGAGGTCTTGGGCCGACCCATATCGTGGCACCCGAACGGGTCCTCACTGGCCCACGGTAACCAGGCTTTAATACTCGCTGTACATGCTCTGTGACAGACGGCTCGGTAGGCATACTCTGAGTTTTCGGGGGAGGCCTTGGTGGCAGGGAGACATTTGCGGAGCAACTCGGATTGAGTCTCGGGGATCTTCGTTTTTCCACAAACTCTTTCGTGCGAGCATCACCGTCCTTACCCATGTAATCTGTCAAATTTAACACATGCATTAATATTACAGTGAGACAAACACCATTTGTCAGTAACAATTAAAAGGGTTGTACCAAACATGGCGCAACCGTGAGTAAAGTATAATTGACACACAAAATAGGCAAATCTCAAACCTCTGAGACTAATGACCTTAAGATAGGACTCCCCTATTTTCTTTGAAGTCTGACAATACTAGTTTTCAGAATATGGAAAAAGAACTAATGAAGGAAATGATAAAGGAAAGAACTAATTAATAAGTCTAATTAGTAAAAGAAACAATAAAGGAAAGAACATCGGCTTAAACCCTATGGAAAGAACATCGGTGGTGGTGAGGAAGTATCATATGCATTTAGGAAGAGGGCAAGGGCATGATGGGAAATAATTAAATTAGACATATTTTATTGTGAGTTATTAACTCTATACTTAAATAGGAAAAAAAATCAGATTTGAGGGATATAAGAAAGAGTAGAAGGGTAAATAGAAATCTGTCACTTGAGTTTGTTTCTCAACCAATTAGTGATATTCTATTCAAGATTTTGAGGGATATAACTCATACTAACTCAACCAATTAGTTTGTCTCTCTCTCACTTGAGTTAAATCAGATTTGAGGGATACAACTCATACTAACTCAACCATCTAATGATATTCTATTCAAGATTTTGTTACATTCAGACCTGATATGAACAATCAAAATTAAAAAGAAAAGAGCAAAAGGAAAAAAAGCTAACAGTACTATATATAACAAATATGAAATGGTTAATTTTCTAGATACCCTTAAAGACTTCTTCAATTTTCTATTTACCCTCATTACATTGGTTATATCTAACATATCCCTCAACTCTGAGTTTTCTTTTCTTCTTACCCCTTGAGTTACTAACTCACATTTAAATATTGGCTATCTCTTTCTTTTCTTCTTATCCTCAATCAATTTTCTTTTCTTCTTACCCCTTGAGTTACTAACAAAATTTCTACTCAAAATCCAGTCCGTCTGTTTGCTTTGAAATTAGTGCAAAATCAATCTAAAAGAATTCCTAATCAAAATTAGAAAGCAGTTCATTTTGAGTCCTGAGCATACGATTACTATTTTGAGTAGAAAATGCGGTGGATGCAACTCGATCTCAGTTTTTAAATCAGAGGAAAGGACAAGGGCAAGATTGGAAAAAAATAAATTAGACAATATTTTATTAGGTGTTATTAACTCAAGGGGTAAAAAGAAAAGAACAATCACAGTGCTAAATGTCCAACTGGTACTACATTTTCTAAAACTGACGCTAAGGAAATGTCTAAATCTTCTCTAAGGCGCACCTGTTCGGATGGATTAGTAAGGATTAAAGAGAAAAGGAGGCTAAAGGAGCCTTGCCGAGCAGGTACTAAATTCCCCAAACCAATATTTTATTTCGGCTTACACCCTACATTGAACCCTAAATTGAAGAAACCAAGATTTACTTACCCCAAACAAGATTTATTTCCCCAAACCAAGATTTAAACCCTAAATTAGACCCTAAATTGAACAAACTGAGATTTATTCCGCCTTAAACCCTAAATTGAACAAACCAATATTTATGTCCCCAAACCGGACGAGCAATCGACAAAACAAAAAATCCAAAGGAATGAGGCTTTACTTACAAGGATATCGTCGATCCGACCAGTGTCAAGAGAGTGGCTCTTGGGGGTGTTCTCCGCTCGATTGAGAACACTGCGGCGGTAGGGTTTAACTCGGGAGAGAGCGGCGGCTTTCGTAGCACGACGCTCGATCTGGCGAAGACGAGGATCGGGGAGAGAGCCTTTGATTGGAAGAGGGAAATGGTCGAGTGGTCTTTTGAGGAGTGGAGTGGGGATGGAGAGAAGAGGGAGTGGTGTGACGATTTGTCTTCGATCCAAATTTTCAAAAAAAATGCTAAGTCCTTTTCTCTTTTCTTTGGAGAAGGGGAGACTCACTAAGTCGCTGTTATCCACAAGGGTTCGGGTGAACCTACAACTTAATCTCAGGCTTTCCCTATTTCACAACGCAAATCCCGATGACAAATTATTATGTATGCGAATCTCAACCTAATTCATTCGGTTGTGATCTTAAGTGGTCATGTGTGTTATTCATTTGGATGGGCAGCAGATCAAACCAAGATTTTTCAGCGCAGTTGGGTGTAACATTCACTCACCTCACCTGTTTTCAGGATTGATCTCTAAGGTAACATTATCTCCAAATTACCTCGTGACCTTCTGATTCGAATTCCGCACCAATATTAAAGAATCCAACGACTAACATATCCCCGGATGTAATCAGAAATATTACTTTACCTCAGAGAATTTGGACATTGGTTTGCTGTGCTTGAAACGGAGGAATCCATTGATAAATGCATACCCTTCATCACAGATCATACGGCCTGTAGTGTACAGCCATAATCTGATTGTAATGCATGTACCAAAATAAATGTGAAAAAAATCCAAAAATATATCCTACTTGTAGCCCTACATATTATATTTACAAACCATATCTTTTTTGTCATTTTTAATGAATTTTATCATTTTTAGCCTATTCAAATTGAGCCAATCATTGTGGACCGTTGATTTTCGTAGGACCAATCAACAGTCGATCTGCAATGAAATCACGTCTAATTTTTTTTAAAATGATCAAGTTAGTACTACGAACCTTAGCAATAAAGAAAAATGGGAGTTCTAACAGTTATAACCTTCGATCCGATGTACAATTTTTGTAGCCCTACGATGTTACGACATTCCGTCGCTTGGATGGATGTGCAAATGAACATCAAATAAGCTCAAAATCACCAACATTGAAATAAATGTAACAGTCTTTAGTTTGAACGGTTCCGATCGGCATAAAGACGACGTTAACGTGTTTTCCTTCATTACATAACCCATCAAGAGTTGTTGTTCTATGGTTGAAATGTATGACACAAGTCATTAATGAAACATGCATGTACAACCATACAATTTTATGTGTTAATATTTTAATAATGTAACGCAATTTTTATAGCAATACTTTTGGTATAAATTTTACAATATCATTTTCATTAGACCCATTTTAAAATATTAACGTTGTTTTAGCATAATAAATGAAATTGAAACCCTCACAAATACATCTGTCCACCACCAATATAATCCGCTGTTATTCTGAACGGATACAAAACTGTGTTATTACTATCCCAACATTTGAAGTTCTTCATACGCGAATCTCAAGAAAAATATGATTAAGCGCACTAATATCGACAAAGTTTAACGTCTGAGATCGGAGTTACAGGGTCCTGTTATCCCTTTGAATAACACCGGATTTATTGAAGTCCATCACAGTCAGAGGACTTGAGAGTAGGTCCGATGCCCATCGGACCTACTCTGGTTCGATGGGTTTAATCACCGTCCATTTTTTTTAAAATTCGTGCGCAATACTTTAATATTCGTGCGCATCTGTTTCAATTTCCGTGCACACAAATCTTAAATTGGATCGGGACCGGTCACCATGTCGTTGAACCTAAAACTAGGTCCGATGGGCATCGGACCTACTCCGTCTCCCAGTCAGAGATCCAGGTTTCCAATTTTCTATATACGCAGAGCATTTTCACATACTACAGCGCACTATACGTATTTTGCGGTTCATCTTCGGAGTTCTTGGTTCTGCACGAAGCCGATTTATTCTCTGTTAACTGTTCTGAAATTTCACTGTTCCCCCTATCGCAGTGTGAGAAGTTCATCTTTCCCCCCCAAACAAAATATGCCCGCCTTCTATTTCCCCCAAAATTTGGCCGGATACTTAAGTTAACGCAAAATTGGGGGGTCTCCTTCCCTCATCTTTGCACTACCTCATTATCGCTGTCGCCCAATGCTGACCCACCAGCAGATCCGAAGCTAGCTGACGGAACCCACTCATTTCGGAGACGACGGCTGCAAGTAGCGGACGACGGCCACTCAATTGGGTGTGCGGATTAACATAAATCGAAGATCTAGGGTTTGATTCTGGTTCACTCAATGTTATAGCTTTGTTCACTCAGGGTTTCTATTTTTCCCCTATTCTTTCAATTTTTTTTCACATAGGGTTTTCTAATCAACATACATTCCAATCTAGGGTTTGATTCTGGTTCACTGAAGGTTCTATTATTGTTCACTCCCGGTTTTTTTCCCCCCTTTACGTTCAATTTTTGTCACTTTGGGTTTAATCGTTTTTCACTGAAGCAGTAACTTGGGGGGAAGCATATCTTCTATTATATAATCATGTCACTTGAGTAACTTATTTACACCTTTTATTGTTGTCAAATGAACGTATTTACACCAAGCCCCAACTTACTGTTCTTTAAAAAGACCCTTACTGACATTATTTACTGCATCATTGTTCAGAGTGAAGCTTTTTTTGTTACTACTTGTACTTAGTTTGTGAAGCTTTTTTTGTTATGTGGTTTGAAGGATTTTTTAGGCTTTTGCTTAATTGTATCGGTGCACAATATTTCTCTTTTTTAAGGCTTTTTATGGTTCAACCCTTCTATTTGTTGCATTTTGGTGTACCAAATTTGTTTTATTTGTTGTACTCTATAATAAATATTGTTTTTTTGTTTGGATTTCAATAACTTCTAAAGGGAAGTTAATTTTACAATGCTGCTTGTGTTAATCTTCAACTTTTACTTATGCGAGATATCGTTCATACTATAAATAGACAGTAATATAAGGGTCTTCTTTTTTCAAGGCAGCTTAATGCTGATATTATGATTATGATAATTATTATTACTACTACAATTATTATGTATTAGTACGTGAAATGATATTCGTAGTAGTGAATAGATGTAAGAAAAGGGACAATATTTTCAAGGTAAGTCAACGCTGACACTATTTTAATCCAAGCTCAGTTCGATTAAAAGTGTAAATTAAGTTCAAAACCCCTTTTGACCAAACCTAAGAGCCTCGTTGGTCGGGAATTCATAACACCTAAAGTAACTCAAATTTTGAGTTTTGATCCAGACCATCTGATCTGCTTTGGCAGTTCGCACGGCAGGACCCCGTGATCGGACGGTCCGGATCTAAACTCAAAATTTGAGTTACTTCAGATGATCACACTCCGTTGGTCGCTGGCGTGGTCGCACTCCGTTACTTCAGAGGATCACACTCCGTGGTCGCACACCTGTTTCATCTAAATTTAATATCTATTTCTCATTTTTTAGTATACTAACATACTATTTTGAGTGCGTAAATTAATGTAAACCCTCTAAATTTAGAAGGGTTGAACCATAATGAGATATTTAGCCCTTGTCAGAGGGACTTGAGTGTAAAAATTCTATTACTGGTAAAAGGTTCGGATTTTCTAAGAGTGCCTAAATGTAAATGTTATTAGTTTAGATTTTAGAGGTTTCATACTAAATGTAATGCTCTATAGTTTAGATTTTTTTCCTCTCTACTAGTCCTATATATACTTGGGCCATTTTACCACTCTCCAAACTCTTTTTTTGTGTAATGAACATTGATTTTCCTGTGCCCTCTTTCTGTTATTGCTATAGTGAGTACTTGACTGCGAGCCAACCCTCTTTTGTAGAAGTTGACTGTTTTCATATTGATGCAAGAAAGACTGTTTATTTTTTATATCACGTCAATGTTTATTTTTATCATCTTGTCAGATGGCTCCCAGAAAGACTGGTCCAAGAAGGACATATTCTAAAAAGGAACGAAGAGAAGCCGTCAAACACAGGAACCACTCGTGGTTGGTGAGAGTTCAATTGCTGGTGCGGAAGGTTTTACTACAACAAGTGAGCCCCCAAAGAAAAAGGGGCGAGCCCTGGAATCATTAGAAGATCGACTGAGATATTGGAAGACCGACCATCATTTGGCCAATCTCGGATCGTGCGTTCACTGTAAAACTCGTCCACAGGAGATAACAGGCAGCAATCACCAGGTTACTCTTCCTAATTACACTATTACATAATGTTATTAGGTTGCAACAAATTTTAAGTATCTCTCCTTCCAATATATTGAATGAAGATCTGCCGAATGTGATCCAAGCATTATTTTCTGCTATAATCTAATGGTTCATTACATTATTGGAACAATTTTTTTGATTAGTTGTACTAAATTTTGAAGAACTGAACAGGATGGTAATTGTGTATCTGTGCCAAAATTGGTGTAATATAATTAAGTTCAGCTAAAAGAGATACTTATTTAATTAATAATGCACGAGTACTTGCTCAACTGGAAGTATTGATTATTTCCATATGACATTTCATCTTAATAATCACACTTGCCGAGTAAAACAAGGTCAGTATTGACCATTAGGCAAAACAGCCATGTTGAACCTTTAAAATATGGAAAAAAGCCTTAAAGCCCCTACTTTTTTGTACTACTAGGTGCAATTTATCAGCTATCCTGTTACCCCATGAAAAAAGCATGTAAGTCCCAACTTTTTAAATATTATAAAAAAAGCATGCAAGTCCCTACTTGAGCAGGTTTGACCATTGGACTTGTACCATAATTCCTTTCAAGAGCTGTAAATAAAATGAAAATAAATGATCATACTTCACCTTTCTATCAATAGACTAGTGCTGAACCACATGCCGCACCATTAACAAGTTTCCATGCCTTCGATGATACCACGAAGAACAACATCGAGTTCATATTTTTGGTACCCTTTTCTTTTAATATGTTTTTCATTCTTGGACTTAGAACTAACCCATGAACTGCTGAGGTCAATTTCTACTCTTAGAAACAATCACATTGTCATACTAATGCTAATGGAAATATCTACATTTAATTGGTCCATTTATAACCAAAACTGCAATTCTAGAACTGTGTCAGTTTGGAGCAGTTTGTAATAGGGTGCAGTTTGAAATTGTACATTACTAAACTGCATTTCTTGATCAGTATAACCACTGATACGATTTTAAACAAAATTACAACTCAAAGTTCATTTGGTTAGGGTGTACAAGACTACATCTTTTACATGGCAAACAATCACTACTGTAATTTTTATCCATTTTCAAAACATGTATAGCCAATTGAAGCAATACACATTTATTTTTTTTAGAAGAAGTTTAGGTACCGTGAAGATGAAGATCCCCTCCATTGTCGGAGTATTCTGTATGCCATAGCAGCAAAAAGATACTCGAGGAGCTGCACGAGGCCGGGAGAGTTGCTTCAAGAAATTTGGCAATAACAAACAAGCATGGAAGAAATGCATTCCACATTGGTGCCTTGACCATAACCATTGGCACGGTCTTTGTGATATCTTTGCCACAGAGGCGTGGCAAGGACTGAGTAAAACAAACAAGTTTAACCGCACAAAGACTGGACCCAAAATCTCCCACCACGGGGGATCAGCAAGTGCACATCAGCACTTTGAAAAACTGGTATGCTTAATGAACACCTTTGCAAATTAAAACTATTTGTAATTAAGAACAGAACTGAACATCATGTTCTCCGTGTTTATTCCTTTTCATGTGTAGACAGCATTAAATAATGGAAAACAGCCACCAATGAGGGCACTTTTCATCCATCTTCATTGTGATAAAGAAAATGGCAAATCACCAATTGTTGCCAAAATGGAAGCTGCCGCCGTGGCCGCCGCCCCCGCTGCAGTGGAGTCTGGACCAGCAGATCTCAATGATGCTAATGGGGTAATTGATCCAAGTACAAACGAGGCTAACACACAGCTTGAAGCTTTGGATATCGACACCTTGCAGTTTACAAATGATCAAACACAATCAGTCTATGTAAGTGGTAATATGTACATATATTTCCTGAAATGTCATACCTTAGTACATTATTTGAAGTAAACACGTAACTTCCCTGGTAATATGCTTACGGTGGTAAATACTGAAATCTCTAGTCAATTTTCAATTGTATGACTGCTCATGGTAACCCACATCCAAATATAATTACTTGCATGATCAAACACAATCACTATCAAACCTCATCCGCAACGCCTCAAATGACATAAATTTAGCAATCTATTATATCAATATTGCATGACTAAAAAGGGTACCACAACCAGGTATGTAATGTTCAATGTAAACCATTAAGCTTGCTAAATAGTTACTGACAAAAAACACAACAACCAGAACAAGAAGAAAGAATAATTGGAAGAAAAACAAAAGGGAGGTACCTCACCACTCTTGTGCACACTATGAATTATCAAACATAGTAGCTTTTTTAACTGAATTTAACAATATTCCATATTTCCGTATGTTGCAAATCATAGCAAAAAGTAAACGACATGATGGTGATGAGGCCAATTCCAGCATGGACGAGAGCAC